>JAODAG010247841.1:0-13184 GCA_027574785.1 Orphnurgus asper | reverse complement strand
AAACAAAGGGCCGGGGGGGGGGGGTTTGATTTATGAAAATTAAATTGGATGGTGGCTATATACATTAGCACTGTAGTTAGGCAACATAACATTACTGAACAAAACAATTTGAAACATTGTATACATGCATGTACGGTACATGTCTCTACTGTAAACTGAGAAAATTGAATGAAGATGTGAATGCATCCTACACCTAGGGTTCCTACAATAGAGAAGGAATGTTATGGATGGGTATAAAGGAAAGGACACGTGGTATTATCACGGTGGAGACACGTCGTATTGTCATGGAGGGACAAGGGGAGAGGGTCCTTTATGTAGTTTTTATACAAATTTGTAGAACTTGTGGACATCAATGTACCGTATTACAGCTGCAGTGCTTGAGTGAACCAAGAGCTACTGTATGAATTAAGGTACAGTCCTGCAACTGGAGCAACCCCTGCTTACTTTAGTAGTATAGAGCCAAATAAGCTACCTTTTACAGAGGTAGATAGGGGGAGGGGGAGAGATCCAGCAGAACCATCCACCATTTTGAAAAGTTATTTCAAATATGCATGCCATATATTATGCAGTATTTATTACCAAACATTTCCTAACATGCTCCCCCTCTCCTGGATTCGCTAAAATTTACGAGGTTCTGTACTGTACTGTATGTATTTCATTTTGGAGAACTTTCATCGTTCCTCTCATACTATGCTGCATTATCTGAGTGTGCTGAACAAAATGACTGAACTTATGATTGATAGTATTACCAGGGAGCTGCCTCTAGTGGCAGCTCCCTGGTATTACTTGATCCAGACATTATACAGAAGATGTCACCCTTTGTTTATGGATGGGAAAGGTCACCCACCACCTGAGAGTTAGGTTTAAAGCAGGGCATACAGCATTGCAATCATGGTTGTGCTCTACTGTACATAGAGCTGGACAGGAGGATGAATGGTAAGTACTATAGTCTCAAGAACAATTCAAAATGATCAGAACAAAATTATGTGACCATCACCAGGAGGGGATAAATTTAAAATCTATTGAATTCCCAAGTATTCTCAAACTATCTCAATTTCCATCTGTGGAGAATTGATATCAACACAGTTCGCATTGAAAACATTTATTGCATTCATATCTAGGCAATTGGTAGTCGATCTACAACAACAAAAGATGATCTCACCAACAAAAAAAAGGCACACTTCAGAGTGAATAGACCAGGAACCGACACATACCACTTATAAGCAAATATAAGAGAGGATAGACCAGGAATATAGACATTCATATAGGCAAACAACAGTATTTATAAGAGTGGATAGAGCAGGAAACAGATATACTGTACACCATTCATACTGTGGATACACTATGAGAGTGGATAGACCATGAACCGACATGCACCATCCATAGGTGCACTATAAGAGTGGATAGACCACTGGAACATAATTATACAGTACGCACCATTCATAGATACAAGATACAACATAAGAGTGGATAGACCAGGTACAGACACGCACAATTTATAGGCACAACTACGGCGTAAGAGTGGATAGACCATGCATGAACCGACATACACCATTCACAGGTACACTATAACTTAGAGTGGATACATGTAGACCATGAACCGGCATGCATCTTTTATAGGCGCACTATGAGAATGGATAGACCAGGAACAGACACACAAAATGTAAGAATGGATTGACCAGGAACTGACATGCACCATTTATAGGCACAATTTAAGAATGGATAGACCAGGAACAGATCTCACACAATGTAAGAATGGATTGACCAGGAACTGACCCACACAATTTATAGGCACAATATCTAGTGGATAGACCATGAACAGACATGTACTGGTTTTCAGCACAACAGAAGAGTGCATTATAGCATGACTAGTCGAATGCGCACCATTTATTGGCATATTTGGGAATTATAGTTATGACAGGAATGGACATGCACCAATTACTTACAACAATAACTGTATTGTATGCTGTATTGTATGCTGTATTGTATGCTGTATAAACGTATTTGGTCATTTACATATCAAAATTAATTCTATTGCTGTACTACTGCATGTGTACTTGGTACTGTAGGCTCCCATTGGTGGTATTGTACAGTACATAGTACAGTACAAAATGGTGTAAGCCATCTTCACTGATCCTTTCAAACAATTATAGCAGTCGATGTGACAATTTAAGCAGGTCTGCAGAAATATTATGCAGCTAGCACTAAAAAAAGACAGTGACTAATTGCCTGGTTAATCTCAAAATATATCCTTGATGTAAATTTATACTTTCCTGACAACTGGTGAAAGGATATGCTTTACTGCACATTAAGGGGTTCACCAAAGGAGTTAATGTAAGCTTCGTTTTGTACAGATCTGTAAAATGCTGTACAAAATAAATATACACACACATGTATATATATGTATATACACACACATATATATACAGTATACACTGTATACAATATACAGTACATACATATACGATAATATTGCAACTGTATGTTTTACATACTGTACGCATTGTGTACAGTTATGTACATAGCATAATGCTACTCAGTGCTTCGACCACTATGCTGCCCCATCGACTACAGTATACTCTGCACCCAAATCGACGAGGTTATTCCATTTTTATTTTTAGCTCTCGATCGACTTGCCTTTCAACCAACATGCGACTGAAATTAATTATACTAAAGACCCCCACAGTAGCGCTACAGCTATTGATTCCACGGTGCTGCGTGGCTAGAAAACGTTACACGACGTGATGGAGCTCCCACTGCTCGTCGTCGGATATTCCAGGTTTTTGAAAGTCAATTCTGCAGGATCGATAGAGGTTTTTTTTTTTTTTAGCTGTATTGTTGTTTTAAACTGCGTATGACTAGTTGTGCCTCGATATTGGCAACTATAGCACGGTGCTGGACGTATATACCGAACAAATGTCGAGTGGAAGATACACGCGAATGGTATCGAATTCCGGTATTGTAGACTAAACAAAGGACATACAGAGCGATCGCCGTGGCTTTGGAAACGACTCGTTACGTTAAACTAGTAGTGGCGCTGTTGAAGGCCGATTAATATATTACGGGTACTGCACTATTGTACAGCAGACGTAAATGGAATGTTGAAATGAATGATACAGTGGCAATTTTGTCACAGGGCGTGGATACTGGATTGTATATAAACTGTTTGCAGCAACATTAAAGCGACACCATATTACAAGGATCATCTACAGAAGGATGTGCCAAGGCATCACTCGCTGGGATTTTAATAACAGAAATTCAAATAACAATAAAGGGAACTTCAAACGTGGGTATAATTTGCAGTGGCCATTTTGAGGGTCAATGGCTCAATGCTGTTTTAGGTAGTGTCCATGAATTTTTCAATTCAGGGAGATTGAGGAAAGTACACGAATCATTCGTTGGCGAGCAGCTACTGCGCATAAATATGTACTGTACTACTATTAAATTAGAGCACTGCATGTACTGAGCTAAGTAAGTGGTTAGCTATATGCTCATGTACAGTATGAATGAGAATATTATGTGACCTTAGACCTTCAATTCAAGACTAAATTAATTCAAGGACGAGTAATATAAATATATATAAATATATATATATATCATTTTCAGGGTTATTTATGATATCACAACAAAATAAATAAATATGATTATTTCTTCAGAGAAAACCTCTCAGTTGTGGCAGCAACTAGATGCAAACTGTTCTTCGTTCAGTCTGCACCATACCTTACCTCACTATCCAGTCACGGTAGCTTTATTCCGTAACATTTAAACAAGATATAGATTCATCCTTCCATTAAACATCACTCTGTAATGTATTCTAATTACCTTTAACTACAATTTTGATAATTTTTGCAATTTCATTTTAAATGTTAACACAATTTTAAATGTTCTCTTTGGCTTATTTACTAATGTTTCAATTATCTTGAAGTAAACTCAATTGCCCTGCATGGTCTAACTACTATATCTCCAAAGGTTCTCTTATTACTGTACCTTGGTAAAAGTTGTGCCTTCTACTTTTTACTATCCTGGCTCTTGTCTATTTTGTTGTAGTTGTTGCCATAGTTACCAAATGTTTTAAAACAATGAAATGGTTAGAAGTGTGCTTCTTTCCAAAGCAGGATAAAATTACCACTATATCGGAGGCAGGTGGCTGTCTGTCCTACCTTTTGCATAATTAAAACTGCTCTAAGGAGTCTTAATATCTTTTTTTAATTTTCTTTTTCAGCTCAAATAGTTCCATAGATGCCACCAAAATGGTATTATTTGGTTTTTAAGGCGATCAAGATTGTTATCATTTTGAAAGACGAGTACCCCTGTACTCATCTGGCTGGATCAGACAATACAAGTGTATGGAGCTGGAGTACAATATGCTAAAACTGGTTACCAAATCACACTAACTTCAAGGTAGTTGCAATTGCATTAGGTTATAAGGAAAGAATGCTGTAATATCTATATCACTCAAGCTATAGTTGCACAAATGAATAGCAATTTCCAAACATGGGCATATGTGATGTTTCATATCCACGAGAACAAAAAAAAATCATTCTTTTAACTCCCGATAAGAGGTAAGAGGGTACAGTATAATTGCATGGGCCAAATCTTACTTAGCCAGGGTAATGTGAGCTGTGAACAGTCCAATTGAAGGTCGTTTGCAGGAAGTTTATTGTCAGACGGAGAAAATCGTTTAAATAAATGCAAATTTGAACGAAGCAACTGACGTGGCGCAAAGCCTACAATGCATGGATACGTATTATAAAGTCAATGAATGATCACACAGTAACCGTAAGTAGTCCATGCATGCAGTATTGCTCTGAACATATAGATGGGAAAACATGCCGAGTCGGCTATTACCGCATTCCTGGAAAATTCTGCAAGTGGTTCAATTAAATCCTGGCCTTCCAAGAGATACCAACCACTGAACTATGTACAGTAGTTACCATGTATAATCTGCATTACTGAAGTATTGTATGTATGTAATTATGAGGCATATAGACTGCCACAGTTTGGTTTAATTTGACTGGTTAAAATATGTTCAGATAATAACAAAGTAAGGCTTGTACGGTACATTTATACTTTGTGTGTATATATAATGGCTAAGGGATAGGCTAACATGTAAAAAAATACATTTGAGGGAGGTCTTAAAAGAAGTACTGTACATACCAAATATTGTCCAAATATTTGGTCTATTTGGACCATCACCTAGCATACTGTACACATCCAACAGGGGTGAATGAAGCCTAAACCCAGTCTTTAACCACATTCACCCTCCCTCCCCCTCCCCAATGTTGAGAGAGGTGCCGAGTTGATAGATAGGTTGCTTCCACACAGAGGAAAAACCACTCATCTTTGCTATTTTACTGCTGCAGCTAGCATGAAAATTAAGACATACTGTACATGTATAAATTTGTCATATATTCTACTAAACTGGAACATGAGTGATTCATCTGCATGAATGATTCATAGTTGAACCACACAGTATGCTTAGGAATAAATTGTTTAGGGTCTTGAGTTGCTGGTCTGGTTAGAAAAAAAAATGCATTGGGTCCCTGACTGATGTGTTTCTCCCCATGGGCAAACCTCTGTAATAGTTAAGTTCATCAAGGGAGACACCACCCCCCCCCCCCTTCTTTTAGGAAAATCTTGATGATTAGGCTATAATGACCATTACAGATTAACTATCCCAAAACGTTTTAGTTTTTGGACATTTATGAGCATTAAAACTTGTGCGATATATACTGTTGGAACCGTAGTCTTGCCCTCTCTCTATATATGGCCAGTCCAGAAGGTCGAGCACCCTCTACTCACTTGCAATTATCATCTGGAATTCACAACGTGTAGTTTTGAAGTTACAAAATCATTCTTCTGATGTGGACCTTTGTAAATGTAATCTGCATTTTCTACACCCGCATTCAGGAAAAGAAGGGACAGAATTAGTTGGGACCTCATGTCTGGACCCACTTATTTCAACGGTTCTACTGGTTTAGAGCTCTACATACATCCTACATGATTTGCTTTTGATCCTACCAAGTGTAGTCCCCCCTCCCACCTACTGACCTATATCTCCCAATGTGGCTGTCTAAGTCTCACCAAGTACTCCAATTTTCAAAGGTAACAGCTGTACAATGCTAAACTAAACTACTGTAACCTTATAATTTCTGCCATCTGTCTTAGAGGATGTGACCCAAGGAGTGGTGGTTCTTGGTAGAGACAAGTAGTAAGAAATTTATGATGCAGGGTGCACGCAATGGGGTGTCATGGACTCAATGTACAACATACTGTACAGTGTATAGTACCAATATGTGTAACAAAAAGATCAGTCCAAATTCACCCAATGGTCCATTCAATTCCCCTCCCACTCCATCTGAGGAGTGTCATATTACCCATTAACAATTAAGGTATAACCATGATTACATTGGCGATCAAAAATTTCAATCTGGTGACTAAGAATGGCCAATGTGTTCAGTGTTTACACAAGGTAGAAAATTTGGATCTGTTATACACAAGAGCATAATAACCATTATAACCATAACCAATAACCATAATAACCAAGTACCTGAGATTCATTACACACATAATTAGCATTACAACAACTAAATTGTAGGAAGCTTGCATCATGTCCACTATATATTCTCTACAATGTACACTCAACAGTCTATTAAAAACAGTAAGTCTAAATGTATATGATAGCCTAGTACTGCACTTACATCTCTTTTTGTTTGATATGAAAATACAGGCCTAGGATTAAGAAAACAATTTGACCAAAACTATTATCCTTTAGAGTTATAAATACAATAATAGGCTAAAGTTTACACACAAGTACTGTTTGTTTATTTAGTCACTTGGTCGAGTCTTCAATAACTACAGTAAACAATTCAAACAATTTTACTATTCAAACAGGTAGGCCTGCACGTAGGCCTTTTACACTGATTATAGTGCATGTGCTAGGCGCTAACATGCAAGTGTTTGGAATTTCTGTAAATTCAGTTTTAATGTGGGAGTGTAGGCCGGTGATAATATTCCAAGTGACATTTCACAAGGTATCATGCTTGTGGTTAAAATCCCTGCCCTCCCATGTACAGTATTATTTGACAGTTTGTGTTATAAAAGCCTGTTCAGAAAGCTACGCCTCCAGAACAATCAGATTAGGCCTAAAATGTTTTCTGCGAAAACAGCGTGAATTCTGCTACAACATCAATGGATTGGAGGTGTAGTGCATATTCATGAGGCTGTCGTACATTGTTGCCATGTAATACGGTAACAAATTTGAAACTGTTTTGGCCTTCTTAGGTGGGAAATGTATGCTGGTTACATACAGTAGGTTATGTGTGATTTTTAGAATTTTTCTTATGTTAACCACCACGTCTACATGACTATGCTTTTTAAATCCAAATTCTAAACCCTACCTTAAAGGCATAATTTATTGGTAAGCGTAACTGGTAGTATTAGGCTGCCCATGTCTATTTATAAGTTAGAATGTAGTACAGATCTCTGTTCTAACTTCTAGCATATGTATCTGTGCTAAGGAAATAATGGATGTACATGTATGTGCATACAGTTAGGTGACTGCATGGATGGGCAGGCAACAGCTATAGGAAGGAGTGATGTGAAGTCGCAATCACAAACTTACTCTCATCCTGTTGGGGAGCGGATAGAATGTCGCTGTGCTTTTTCTTGACTTCCTCCACATTTTCCGATATCTTATCTATGTTGGCTCTAATCTCTTCCACCTGAAAATAAAATATAAATTGGGGTCAAGAGGTCTTACAATAACTTACAATATATATATGCCTGTAAGATCAAGTGGTACAGTATGATATAAATGAGACCAGAATGCTGAACTGAAATTGAGGAGTCTATGCCATTACATCTACAACATGTCTTAATCAGAGGGAGATGTTCTTCCCTATCGTCCCCCCCCCAATCTCCATTAAGTATACTGTAGCTCTTTCTGAACAAATCTCTTCAAATTACAGTGAATTCAAATGATCTCTAACTATACATAACATAATCAAATTGAGATAACTATAACCCACCTGCAAAGCTAGCCCCCATCCACTCTTCAGTATATATAAATTTAAATTAATTTAATTTAATTAAACAACCGGCCATCCAAAGTGTGCGATCGTTATCGTTAGACCAGTTCATGCAGGGCTTCATAGCTCGGACAGCAATATATGATCGGGCTGTAATTAGTTTGTTGATATCATCACGGCATCGCCACCATAGCATATCTGCTCATCGGAGAGCTAAAACGGCTGGGTAAGCAGCGCAGTGTCAAGGTCCTCATGAACCAAGTGAAGAGTGTTTGTTACTGATCTTGCCAGACAGCTCAGAACAAATCTGTGGTATGTACTGCTTGGGAGTTTAATGGTTAACATACTCTCATTATCCATTACCATTAGAATGTACAATACTTGGGAAGAATGCAGTGATGTTCAAAAGTATACTTTGATGCATAAATTGGCACTGGGCTTTTAACTCTGACACCATAGTGTAAATCATCATGGTTGGCTGGAAACTTTCTCTCTCAATATGCACAACTACTGTACTGGAGGTATAATAATCCTGACCTTTTGACATTTGTAAAATCAATCAACATTTTGAAGACATCCAGGTATAGCCTAATATTTCAACATTACTTAACAGCAGAAAACTGGGGATAATGGGCATTCTATATTTTATTTTCTTTCACTACAATATTGGACAGGCAATACTGAGGCAGTTGTTACATTCAACACATTCCACTATATAAAGCCTCTAGTGCTTTGTCATCACAGGTCTGGATATGGACAGAATAGATTGAGAAAAGCTATTTTTGTTATTCAATAGTTTAACACGTGTGCAGTATGCCCCTTAACGATTGCACATTAATTCAACCGTTTGTACGAAGCACACGCTGCATGTTCTATTGCCTTCGTATTGTCTAGCTATCCCCTGCAAAGAAATTTACGTTTGGACTGGTACAACTCATCAATATATGCATGCTAATTTAGTACAACAGCAGACCAGTAGCGGGGGGGGGGGCAATTCTGCTAGATTTCTTCCTGGCTCCTCCCGTTCACAAAATAATAATGATTCAAACGAATTACATGGCCTTGGCAATATATATTATGTCTATCGACACCCTCCAATTTTGAATAAAATCGGACCCACGTTGTCTTTATGGAGAAATATAGACAATTGAAGAATTGGATCTTAAGCCCGCCCATGCATTAACAAACAACAGGGATCATCTACTGACCATGACCTCAGTCCAGCATGTCATACTTGCCATA
Organism: Orphnurgus asper; assembly: GCA_027574785.1. Taxonomy (NCBI): domain Eukaryota; kingdom Metazoa; phylum Echinodermata; class Holothuroidea; order Elasipodida; family Deimatidae; genus Orphnurgus; species Orphnurgus asper. The sequence goes on along the minus strand of JAODAG010247841.1, from coordinate 3,912 downwards.
ACATGATAACAACATGCTCAAGCATTACACACACACACCCACAGACATACCCACAGACATACATCCGTACACATCCAACCCCACTTGACTGCATGGGTTTATGCCTTCCACATCGAAACCAAGAAGGTTAAAAAGCCTATACTGCCTTCCAAACAAGAAAATAAGAGGGGCATGACAGCAAGAGAGCAGTACTGTAGGAGGCCTATTGTACGCGGAGCTGGAACCTTGTTATTCACACAATTGCAGAACAGGCCGGATGGTTTATTACAGATTGGTTTACTGAATCGTAAGCTGCCACTCAACTGGGGGAGGTACAACCAAAGTACTACATACAGTACTGAAAATTACAATGATGGCAAAACAAAAAAAGTTTTTAATCCATGCCAAAAGCTTGGTACTGGTTGGAAGGAGGTTGTCATATCATGATGAATTGCCAGACTGTTAAATTAATGACGGTATCAATCGACAAGACAAATTCGTTACAGCATGTCAACGGTTTCTTGTCTATTTGCATTGGTCGAGTGACATATACAGAGTTACTGTACAGTATACTTGTAGTGATTAAAGTGCAGGAGCTTGTACATATCATTTTTGTCACAGCGATTTGGAGGCAAGTACGGTAGTTTATCGTCAAATGATTATGTTATCAGATGAATTCATGAGTAATCGGACATATTTACATGGAGAAGACTTAGTTTGATATAATTTTGAACTAATAGTGTATGATGCAGTACTTTTTAAGATGCATCCAGATATAGGTATAATGACACTCTCAGCAACCATATTAGTCACTAAACTGCTAAAGTCTAATTTAATTTTAAAGAATGTAGGCATCATGGTGAGGAACCATATAGTACATAAGACTAACTTATTGAATAAACAACTGGCTTTACATGTCATGATCTAATTTGTCGGATGCCATATAAATGCAATTGAAACATGACTACACATCTACACTAACACATCTACGGTATACATCCCTTGTGTAATTATATAACGATTTATAATAATTTTCAATTGTAAGGTACAGTATATACATTTGTTATATATATATATATATACTATGCAAAGGAACATAATGGTCATTTCCTGGAATATAATCCGAGTAGAAAGGTCATTACTGTATACATGAGCATACTTCAGTGCAAGTTGGCCAAACATTTTCATTTTCCCGAAGGTTGAAATGCCCGAATCTGCCCCTGGGAAAACTGAAGAGGATTCAATTATACACTTAAACTTTTTCAATGAGCTTGTTTCTGCCATATTTGGGGGGGGGGCATACAGTTTCATTATTAGGGGCAGTGTCAACCCTGTTAATGTTGTCTACAATCTTACCTGTGAAAAGAATTCTTCCATGTAATTTTCACCGCTATCAATGTTCACTGAAACGTCATTGGCATCCTCGTCCTCTTCACCCTGAATTGAGAAATGAACAAGCTCTTGATTAATGTATAGCATTAGCAGCACTAGGATGTAATGTTGGCATCTTACTCCCAAAGATTGTCTGCATAGTAATAGTACTGTAGTAGTCGATGATGATATACCAAAGCATAAACAAGATTTCGTACTGAAGTACAGTACTGTGCAATAAAAAAATCTACGTTAGCATACACAGTAATTGGAACAAACAACACTTTTAAACACAAAATAACTGACATACTTTATGGTTTAGAAGAGAAGGAAAGGCTAAGAATTTTCTTGGAATATTGTTAAAGAATATTCACTTTGGTAGGATTGTGAGAAATATTCTGATAATTGAATGACAATTAACCCCTGCACAAAGGGCCTGTACCCTTTGCTTCACACTGCCTGTATGAAAATTAAGAAAAATAATGTTACTATGTTATTGTTCTCACCACACTTATTGAGTAAGATCAATAAGACCGAGTCAGTGAGTGCCAAATACATGAATAATACATTACACTACAGCTCCAGGAAAAATCAAAGTGCCTGCTAGTACTACTTAGTATCATGATGGTGTATGTATATCACTAGGCTTCTTTGTCAATTCTTATATGCTAGTGCAAGAATGATTGCCAGTGTCAGTTTTTTGTTATTTATTTAACTTGTCCACTTTCAACCTCAGGTTTGCCTACTAAAGCCTGGCACTTCCACTCCATATATTATTCTTCTAGGGAGAATGGAGGACGTACAGCAGACATAACGTGTATGTTGGGCAGTAGTATTATTAAATGTGACATTTGCTTTTGTCAAAGGTTAGGTCGGAACCTCCACTATAATAATGTTGTACTGTGCCACTATAAATGATGTACTGTGTGATCTTTTGCAGGTTTTTAAAATTGTCCATGGTTTTGAAAGGCTGACGTTCCATGATTTTTTCAATTGGTCGAACAATAAACGTACCAAAGACCATACTCTTAAGCTTCGTAAGGATTTTTCCAGGTTAGATAGCAGAAAGTTCTTCTTTTCACAGAGAGTGGTGGATGAGTGGAATGACTTGCCTGAGTCATTGGCGTATGCCAGTAGTGTCAATGCCTTCAAGAATGGTATTGATGCCTATTTTACGAATATTGGTAGAATTTAGGGTTTTTGTGGTTCAGGATCCTTTATGAGGACATTGTCCTTTCTGATCCTTATTATCTATACTATACTATACAACTTCAACTTACAATTAACTTAAGTACAACTAGTAGTAGTACTAGTAGTAGTACATACAAGTTTACAACATGACATGTCATTATGAAAATGAATTAGGATTGATTTTATAAAATATGGCAGAACTGACAAAGGAAGTACAACTAACGTACAGCAAAAAATACCATGTAATGTCATTAATTTATAATAATAATTATGTATATTACTTTGTGACTAAGTGAGTGTCATATCTATATACACACACACACACAGTGTTACTAGATCAGCTTAGGCCGTGTTAGGCTAGCAGATACGCCGGCTTTGGGCGTTAACTTGAAAAATGTTTACTTACCCTTTTCAACGATCCTAATCGGTCCCTCATTTTGAAACCAGAGCTAACGGCAAAGCAACTACGAAATTATATAGATCCAATGGCTTTCCGACGAAAGAAAAAAACCCTTTCGGAGAAAATTCGCAGGACAAGAAGAAAACAGTGGATGCCGAAACAGCACACTACTATGCTACTAGTAGTACTAGTTGCTACTCTAGTCGAGAGATAGTCTAGAGTAGCCGTTTTAATCTACTTCTCCGATCCTGACACTGAGTGAGTGATCGTACTCGGTCAATGGTGCAAGTCACCTACCCTACCTAGTATGCAATGCAGTTATGACTTATGTAACTTGTGTTATATTTTTGTAATGCTCTAACACAAGGCGAGGTCAAAGGGCAATATTGCTCGTAACATCGTCTGCTAAACCGTGCAGCTAACTTTGTAACAGAGAGTCTAAGGAGTAGTCGGCCCTCTGACCAAAGTTCTTATCTGAATAAAGTCGCAAATGGCGGTACCAGCACGGCGTGAAATTTTGGCCATTATAAGTTTTGTTTGAATTTTGATATTACTTGCGGCCTAACTCGGACCATCTTACTGTAAACATTCCTCCAACCTTTGCAGTCGCACACATATTTGAAATATAATATTTGAAATAAATATCCCCAAGATATAGACAACCTTTCCTTGGGACACATCCCATGCTACATTTGTTTGGAATCTTTAATTGCGGCAGGGCCGGGAATATGAAGTTCCGTCAGGATTGAATATATTGGTCGGACAAAATTTGGTGATTTGGTGATCTTTCGAAATTTCTAGGTTAGTAAGAAAGGGGATGAGATCGGTGAAGCGCGTCCTTATATAAAAACAAGCATCCACAGCAGTTTCGTCACTGAGTTGCAATCAGCCAGTCATGCACGCAGCAATCGAAGACTATAGTTATATAGGCTAGATGTATATATATAGGCAATATATATATATAGGATATA
>JAODAG010247509.1:0-13191 GCA_027574785.1 Orphnurgus asper | reverse complement strand
AAACTAAAAATATGACACAGTGGTTGGCTAATAAAATATTGACACATATCATCATAACCCGTCACTGTGGTCTTTAAAAACAATATGTTTTTCGTCTTCGCAACAGGGTTTAAATAACAAGCAAAACCATTGAAATGAATTAAATAATGATAAAAGGCGTCTACGATTTGTCATTGTTTGATTGAAGTTTGAGGGCCAATATTAAGCAAAGAAGTCGATGGAGCGATTTGGAATTTCGACTGGATTGGTAATTTAAAGTCACCGTTTTAGGGATAGTCCATTAATTGAATTAGTCGAGGATTTACTTTTAATTAGTATACTATTAAGTTAGCTCCCAGGTATTCTTACTGTTACCACTGTTGGGTTTTTTATGTATTTAATAATACAAGTTAATTTCTTATGATCAGTAGAATATTCAACATAGTTCTGGTTAGAAGGATGATTTTTAAGAATTTGCAAGTTTATTCTTGGCCTAAGAGAATTTAGTATATCACCCATCGTCCAATTTTTACCATGTTTTTTTATATCTCTAGAAGCAAGAGGAAAATGTAAATTGTAAAATATACGGCCAAAAGTGATATACATGCATTGTTAACGTTATTGCAATGAACTTATTCCCATGTTTCTCGTGCTAATTCAGTTTTCAGAAAATCAATTTCCAATAAGTGGAACGTTTCTGGTTGGAGGATTTAGACATTCGATTGAGATCAATATGTTGGACAGCTGCCGAGACCCAGGTGCAGAAATGATTCGGAAATATCCGAGATTAGCACCGCCAAGTATTATCAATAAATGAAGGAACATGATCAATTTGTTGACATGGGTAGGAAAAACTATGGTTATGGTTTAAATGAAAATGATGTCAATCATATTGAGAATATCTAAATCATGCATTTTATTAAACTTATATGATAAGGTTAGCAGAGGAAAGTCACCCATGATGTAACAATGCTTATTTGTACTGCATTCAATACAGTAAGAAAAGACTCAATTACAATGTGATAAGCAGCACACTTAGGGCAATCGACAACCCCCAACAATATATGTCAGACACAATAATATCGCATGTCAGTATTATTTTATTTGGATTCAAAATACCCATCCTAAAAAATAACTTATATTTTCCAAGATATGACGAGGATAAGTAGTATTAATATAAATGCCTACACCACCACCGATCCGTACTTTTCGAGGACTATGAATGAAATGGTAATCAGGAAAGGAATAGCGAAACGAATCTTCACAGCTGCGTGGATTTAACGAAGTTTCAGTAATACCGATGGCATCCGACTGACCGGTTAACGACGTGATTTTATATATAGAGGGCGACAAAACTTGGTAGATGCTCTGCGTCCATTCGTGTGTGAGAGCGAAAAACTTCCATGTGGAGTAGTTGTCAAGCAAATTGTTGAACGCTTCCTTTGTTAAGATACATGACAATACTTGATTGATTGCAACGATTTGCAGGTATGACGCCCGTATTCGTAACACCAGGTGGGACAAATCACGTCACTTACCCAAAGGGAAGGACAGAAGGACACAGTTCCATCGCAACAGACTTTACTTCAAGCTCTTATTCACCAAACGACCTATTATTGCAAGCCATACCTCCCTCATAAACAAAGAGAATTTTGCAAAGAAAATGGAATTTAATTTAAGAATCAAGATTTTTTTCTTCTTATTTTCAAGATTAGGAAGCTCGTCTGTCGCTTATCATGATCTGCACCCCTACCAGTTGCGTTTTGCTGCCTGGCCATCATCATTCTATGAGGTCTCCTTAGACTCCGGCATGCCCCCCCCAAAGAAGAGCCCGGTAGCAATATCTCCTCGGGCACCCATCCGGCTGATAGCTGCACCCGATGAACCGGTGAGATTCGGAACCCTCTCAACCGTCGCCCGCTTCCTGCCCCGTCAGGTTTCTGATCACCGCTGCGGCCGGAGCCGTGAGGGCTTTCCTCGACAGCCTCATCTTTCCGCTCACAGGGTCTCTGCCGAAAAACTTGACCGTGATCTGCTGACCTACTTCCAAGTTGAGGGCACTGGGATGGCTGACCTTCAAGGGAGAACGAACGGTGGCAATATATTATCTTTACCGAGACTTGGCAACCGAGGAAATGCTAACAAAAACTACATCATCAGCTAATGATATCCAATTAAAGTGATCATTATGGAGAGGATGTACCAAATGCTATCAAACACCAAGGAAATGTTTACAAAGACTAAATCATCAGCTATTGATATCCCATTTAAGTGATCATTATGGAGAGGATATATCAAATGCTATCAAATACTATTCCATACTTCCCATGCAGTTCCTTAAAATTAAAGATATCTTTCACAGATCACAGCAATATACTAATTGATTTATTGTTTTTCCAATTTCATTGACAAATAAGAAGAAACTACAGTAACAAATATGATTGCATATCGAGTATAAAAAATTAGCTCACAAAGTTTGAAATAAACTGGAAATTGACATTGAACATTCAAAGGTACTCGGTCAATTTTGTATTCCCTAAAGATTGATCATTTTGAAGAGAGAAATATTTGAAACTTGATTTAATTCTTATTCAATCAAGTTTTTGTTTGGTAAATTAAAAATACGGCTGATCCTAAACTAATTTATACACACAGAAAATGTACAACACCTTTTACCTCCAAAACTCTAAAAGTTAATATGTAAATTAATCAACAACACATGACATTAAAATTATGATTCTGCACCCAGAACTATCCATCTCCTAAGGAAGATACTTAATCTGAAAAGGTGACATATCAGTATCACCTCCTGCACCCAGAACTACTGCACCCATATCTACTACAATGAGAACTAATGCACCCAGAATTCCTGCATCCAGAATTCCTGCAACCAGAACTATGGCACCTGTAACTACAGCAACCAGAAATACTGCACCCATAACTACTGCACCCAGAACTATATTCAAAGTAAGCAAACTTGAACTTATTTTGAAGCTATTGTTACAGGCCCCCACATTTTATAATGCAATAATTGTCATTTGTCTCCAAAATTATTAAGTCACCCAAAGGATTTAATCCAGGGAACTGAACAGAATCATTTATATAAACTGGCAAAGGGCAAAGGGTAAAGTGTTGACGAAGGTGAACAAAATTAATGCAAAATACTTTTGCATTCCAAGACCATTACAGCACTTTCTAGCATTTTTGTGTGAATATTGACTATGCACCTAAAAAGTATTCAACAAATATTAAGGCATAAATGAATCGTAAACTAACTTTCCTCTGATCCAGCTGTGAGTTATGAAGCAGGGCAGGTTGCATTGTGGGATACAGAGTCACCATCACTCCAAATTCCCTGAGAGGAAAGCAAACATCACAAAAACATCTCATTACAAGCATCAAACACAAATTGGGGGGAAGAAGGAATGACGACACACTTTTCTAGCTATGGTAGCGTTGTTCATCATGATGGAGATAAATATGCTACACATGAATAATATGTCACATCAAAGGTAAGAATTTCAAGAAATTGGGCAACGTCTAATATTGTATTTTAAATAGTACATTTAGACTACATTTACAGCTGTGTAACATTAAGGATGGCCACATTGCCAGCACTTCAATGGAACAAAAATATGCTACACATTAATAAATGCGATATCGAAGGGAAAACATGCTACAAATTGGGCAATATCTAAATGCTTAGTCTAATTAAATAGCACATAGATTATAATGTTAATGTACAGCTGTGTAACATTAATGATGGCCAGGTTGCCCTCGTTTCTGCTGCACATTTCTTTCCCTGTATGGCAGGGCAGCATCATGACAACTTGACGATTATAGACTGAAACCTCTCGCTGCGTAAACACGGACACGACCCGTTGACACCCCCCTCGCTACATTTTTTTTTTATCAGTGAAGGGCGCGACCACAGATAATGCACACGATATATATAATTAATCACAACAGAAACGTTTAATTTTGATGAGTTACAAAGATGTCTTGTTTACGCTCTACCTCGATGAGGATTTAAGATTGCATCATCCACGGGACTGTGCTGTCGTGATTAACTTCTTCATGACAGACTCGACAAGTCTGTTGAGTTACCAATGCGGTCGACGAAAGTTATGTCTGTCACATCGGGGAGGTTTGTATAATATATACAAGAAACCGACGGCTCGACCTGTTTTTTGATAAGCCGGCGGAATATTAAATTTGACCGCAATCTCAATTTACCCCTATTGCACTGCATCTAACGTAACTTGCACAACACTCGCCAACAACTTTTATCGAAGCAATCGTAATTCCTTTAAAAGACGACTGCTACAATGGACCAGCGAGAAGGAGGTTCGCTGACAACATATCATGTAAAAAGGCGGGGGGGGGTATAGTCTGTACCTGACTTCGACAATGGTTGCTGTGTACATGGCACCAAAATCTAGATCAGGCGCCCTCTGTGAGAAGAACAAAAAAAATTGTCTTAGCTTTGATTGGAAAAACTACGATCCATTGAATTCACTACATGCAGTCGTCCCGGGAATGAAACCTTGTTTTATAACTTGGTGACCTCTTCACTAGTCACCCATTTAGTGTGAGGTGGACCGGACCAGTAATTTATAAAATCAGCAGGCCGGAAGAGCTGATTACAAATGCATGGCATAATAGAAAAGTATTCCCTGACCTCAAAGACAAAAGCTTGGAAGAATAAATACAATTCTAAAATCAGTTCCATGATATACTTAATTTTAAACAGTCAATATTTAATACTTAATTTTAATATATCAGAGATGACTCCTTTATACTCGAAGAAGTATATACACAACCAACACCAAAATACAGCCTACATATCACAACTAACCTAAAATCAATTCCACTATATCCTAGGAGAATTGGATTAAAACCAACATCTTGGCAGAACCATCATCAGATAAACATCCCTGTCCCACTCACTCAGTGCCATCATGTCGTCTTACCAAGAACTGCAGGAACGGCTGCAATATCCATTTGTTAATGCACGGCAACAAACCACTCTGATTTGAATATATTCGCCACATAGGGAAAAGGAACCGGCATATATCCGAGAGGCGGTCATAGGTGGCTCGTTGTCGGTAGTTTCATCTGTGATTGGGTCAGTGGAATGTTTCGTCTGGAGTTTTGGGGTTCAAGTTTCCAAAAGTCGGCCAAATATGTCTTGTTAAACCAGCCAGCATAGCAAAGCAAAATTTGTTTAATGGAATGTAACTAGAGCTGCCTAGAAATGAAGCAGGAAGTTTGCCCCTAATATTGCTAGGAATAGTCAGGTTGTCAGGAAAGTGAGGATATGACATTGATTCTATCTCTGCGATCATCCCCTTCCTGAGAATAATTAGCCTTAACAAGGAAATCTGATAGTAAGACTTCACAATCTTTGCTGGAGTATAAACCTCCCCATCCCCACCAGCAATCAAGGACCTTGGACAATTGATGTAGTCGACCTTCCAGCAGACTACCATGATTCCCGTTAGAGCTATACCACAATTATTTCTTACGTCGTCCTTCAGCAGTTCATCTATCATCTCTCGGGCTTCCTCCATCGCAGCAGGGGTCGGTGCAAATATCGAGAAATGAGTTTCATCGATGGGCGATATGGTAACGCCTGCCAAAAAGAAAAGGAATAATATTCCATTTGGGCACTGAACTTCCATTACTACTGTTGCTATATACACTTGCGAAAAAAATACAGAACCATGTTAAACATTTACTTTCAAGCTTGGCTGGCGGAACAAATAATCCTCAGTCCCCACGATGCTAGAAAAATGTAAGGAATTTTAGTTATATCGAAATTTACCACGGCCCTTTTCCCCCAGGGATTCTAACCACTTTAAAATATAGATTTTGAGCGGCATGCACACCAAGACGTCATAGTTTTTTGTCTCCATAAAATATATAGGTATACAATTATCGTTACTAAGTATAAATTATTTTAATTTCCTTACCAGTCTCTGTCCGTAGCTTCCTGAGGTTGTTTCCGCCGAGTCCGACAAACCTGGAACGTTTGGACGGCGGCACTTCGAGTTTCTCTGCAAAACAATTCAACATCCAAACATCAATTACGCGCCTCAATCGAATGGGAACTGCGGTACTGATATTTAAATGGGTATAAATCATATGATTAAGCACTTGCTCCTATAGTGAAAGCCTTATGCAGTGTCACATCAGGTGAGTAATAAGAACCACTCAAGGTGTTTACAAAGTTTCGTCAGGTGAGTAATAAGAACCACTCAGGGTGTTTACGAAGTTTTGTCAGGTGAGTAATGAACACCACTCAGGGGGTTTACAAAGTTTCGTCAGGTGAGTAATAAGAACCACTCAGGGTGTTTACAAAGTTTCGTCTGGTGAGTAATGAACACCACTCAGGGGGTTTACAAAGTTTCGTCAGGTGAGTAATAAGAACCACTCAGGGTGCTTACAAAGTTTCGTCAGGTGAGTAATGAACACCACTCAGGGGGTTTACAAAGCTTCGTCAGGTGAGTAATGAGCACCACTCAAGTTTACAAAGTTTTGTCAGGTGAGTAACAAGCACCACTCAGGGGGTTTACAAAGTTTCGTCAGGTGAGTATAGTAAGAACCACTCAGGTTTACAAACTTTCGTCAGGTGAGTAATGAACACCACTCAGGGGGTTTACAAAGTTTCGTCAGGTGAGTAATAAGCATCACTCAGACTTACAAAGTTTTGTCAGGTGAGTAATGAGTACCACTCAGTCTTACAAATTATCGTCAGGTGAGTACGATACACCACTCGCTTACCTACAACCGGTCCATTTTCTTTCCTATTGTCTCTTGCTTTGCCCAGGACCGTAGCCATGATATTTAAGATGTCGTTTTTGCCCACGTGGGCTTGCTGCACAGCTTCTGCAATAATCTTCATCGGGACTGGTAACTTTAAATCGGTCTTGAAAAGTTAAAAGGAATTTACTGCATAAAATGTTGTATTTGAAGAAACAGATGAGAATAACGACAATCACTAGAGGGTTCGGTGATACCGGTAGCTCGTCAATGCATCGACCGGTGGGGCATCGTCAGGCCAGGCCGACTGACAGAAGTCTTATAAATGCTTCAACTAAAAACCCTTTTAGAGAATAGAAATCTTCACATAAAGGGTCCTATAAAACATATTCTGTTCTGATTCCTTTTACTTTTTTTTTTTTAACATTCTGAGCATGTGAACCTTTCAACCAAGCATACACTGTCAACTTTAAAAAAAGACACACTTATGAATCAGGTTTTATTTTCATTGCACTAGACAAGTATTAATTAGACCAATTTTAGGCAAACTGCAATGCAATCTCCCATTTTTTTTTGGGGGGGAGGTTCTCGAACAATGCATGTAAAGCTTTTGTCAAAAACATTATAGTAATCATCATAGAAATCACACATCCGACCAGAACCGCTAAAATCTGTATCCTCCCAGTATTTCGACTGATTCCTTTACGTAACCCACAGCACGTACCTGCAAGGCAGTCACTCCTTTCTTGGTTCCGGTCATTTTTAAATCCATATCACCGAGGTAATCCTCTATACCCTAACATATGAAAAGGAAATAAATACGTGCGACTCGTAGCGTAGACAAAAGTTCAAATTTAGAGTAATTCAAAATTTGAAATTAATAATTAGAGTAATTTACAGTTGTTCTTGAAGCGGTAATTGGTATATACCTTCGAATTACCAGTATATCAGTATTAAGCAGTATACAGTATGTAATACAGTGATCAAGACTTACACAAACAGATCAGTTTAGACAGTATCTATTCTTAGTATATATATTCTCTGTATATCAGTAAGTAGTTCATAGTCTGTGATACTGTGAAGGTCTACACCAGTCTGGTCAAGACTTACACAAACAGATCAGATTAGCCAGTAACCAACTATTCTTACCAGTATATCAGTAAGTAGTTTATAGTCTGTGATACTGTGAAGGTCTTCTACACCAGTCTGGTCAAGACTTACACAAACAGATCAGTTTAGCCAGTAACTAACTATCCTTACCAGTAGATCAGTGAGTAGTTTATAGTCTGTGATACTGTAAGGGTCTTCTACATCAGTTTGAGTTACAAGTCCAACAGCAACCCCAGCCACAGGGGCTGTTATTGGCACACCTGTAAAATTAAGAAATAAAAGTTTTGGAACGTTTCCATCTGGTCCTAAGTCGTTGTTAATTTATGTAACGATTTCATTGACCGAACACCTACAACGATACCCTGAATGAGGAACAGTGGTAGACATTCAGAAACCAACTCTAAACATCCTGTGGTTGTATCAATAACATTTGAAGTGTTTACCTGCGTCCATTAAGGCTAAGCTACCTCCGCATGCCGAAGCCATTGATGATGAGCCTGTCGAAAAACAAAATCGACATACATTTGAGAAACTTTTAAGTACTTGTGCTTTCGAAACACCTTTTTATGTGGGATAAGTGACCGTCGTGACGAGTACTGTGCACACTTGATGGAAATTTCCTAGAGCAACGACGATCATGTAATGTTTATGAATGTGTCGTGTCAATTTATTTGAATGATTTAAGTTTCTGGTTCCACATTCGCTGCTTTAATTCCAAAGTAACAAGACAGGGATGTTGGGGGTCTACCATGATCTTTGTCAGTGCTCATAAATCATAACCATTCACCCACCTTTCATATGAAGTGGCTTTCATTGCGACTCTTAGACATTAAATTTGTAGTCCGTGACAAAGAATGTGTGTATGTTCATCATAATCTCCCTCTGTGGTTTCTTGCAATCCAATCCAACAGAATGTACGTAATGTGTTACATGCATCGTGGTCTAGTCTGTGGCATATTCAAGATACTGGCGCTAAGACATGTTCACATGATATTAATGCACGGCGACTTGCTTAGTCAACACTGTCCGCTACTAAAGCACGGAAATAAATCAAGGCTATAAGCCGACATTAGACCTATACTGCAGGTTAATGCTCGTGTCGTGCTCACTGTTTTCGTGACGTAATATTAATAGCTAAATGGAACCATGATGTACTTTATATGACGTAGACATTAAATGTGATTCTTTGGAAACCGTACTTCAATGCTGATCTATTAAATGTGTTAGGCTCAAGGAGTAGTAGCAGTAGTACAAACTCTGACAGTACGGTGTCGTTAACACGGATCACCGCATGCAGATATAGGCACTATGTAGCTAGCTATACGGTACTAGCTCAGTGTAGCTGCGACTAAGCTAGTCGTACGTATGTATAGTACATTCTCATTGCTTCTTTGTTACTATTGGTAATTCGACCTCCTTGTAGAGTATATTTGAATGTCAACATAGTAACGATTTCTCACAAATATTTTGCTTGAAAACCAGATTCGTTACCACATCAACAACATTTAAAGTCGTTCCGTTCTGGGATCTTCTTATCAGTCATGTTATTTTTAATGATCAGCGCACTTACATTGATGCAGTAACTGTAAATAAATCAAAGCATTACGGGGTAACATCGTCAGCTGAACTCGGTTAATCTTTGGAGCAAATTTCCAATTACTTTAAACATTTGTGAAATAATAATAATTTTGTATGAAAGTCCAGGGTTAACCAACGGTCTCCTTATCGCAGGATAACGCACCCACGGGGGGGGTATAACATGGTCGCTGGATGCACTCGGGCTATTCCCCACATGCATCACCTATGTTATACCCCCCATCGTACATTTTAAGACCGTTGATTAAGGTTAACCCTTGATTAACCCTTAATTTTACGCCCACATCACCTACCGTTCGATTCAAGCACCTCGCTGGTTAACCTAATGGTGAATGGGAAGTCAGGAGGAACAACTGGAAACAGTGCTTTCTCGGCAAGGGCACCTGAAAACCAAAGTGAAAAAAAAAATCCAGTCCTTGCCAACATTATTTAATGTTGCATGTAATCTGATTAAACCCATTAATCACATGATCTGTCAATGTCTACGGCACATACAAAATCAAAACTACAATGCTAATTTTGGTCTCAAACTATTCCGTTATCAAACGTAAAAGTCGCAAAGCAAATCATCTGCACAAATAGGGGGCAAATTACCTTTCAAGTCGCAGGCCAATAAAACAACGGGTACACAATTTGCTTAGGATAATTTCATTTGATGGATTCACTTGTATGGTGCCGGCTATCTACACAGCCTTTGCATCAGAGGGCAGTCTGCACTATGATACAAATGTTCCACGATACAAATGTAACTTCCTATGTCAAATATTAATCCTTAACACACTAGCTGTCAAATTGGAATTTTAGTTAAATTTCACCCTACTACCGGAAATTGTCCCTATAAAATTAAGGACTAAATCATCTCATTTAGGAACAAAATTAACAGCAGAAAACAAAATTGTTTTAATGGTTCCGCGATGTCACAAAACCTGCAGTGATCGGGCTAGGAATGCAAATAGTGATTTGAATAGTTTTTGTTGCATTGTTGTTCAATAGATGATATAAATTAATGTTTAAAAAATGTTACAGAAAATTAGGGAGTATCTATCTACTCATCTCATCTACTCATCATGGTGCATCTAGAGTCAGGTGTGACATTTGAAAAAGTTGTCATAGGGATTTTTGTGTTTATAATCTCTTTTCAGTGAGTTAGTATTAAGATTCTCCAACTCATGAACCTCAACTATATAAAACCTTTTTTGGGATATGAAAATGTATACCTACACATTTACTAATACCACCATACCATACCAAGTATCAAGCTAATCACATACAGCTGAATACATATAATTTATTAATTTAAGTTAATAATTTAACGGCAAGCCCGCCCACTCATTAATATTCATAACATGTACACCAGAACAATAGGCAAAGTATAGGCTAGGTGTGGTAACCAGCAACCATGTTGCTCTTTAGTTATCGTATTTAACAGCCCAAGTAGCATATCCTCACAGACGCATAAACACACACACACCCGGAATCGACTGAATAGGTTCCGGAGGCCTTCAGCATCGTGAACAAAATGAAACAAGAACATTTTCTTTTCTTTTGTACACATGCAAGATTTTAATCCAAAACTCTATTTGAAACATCTGTGGTGTCACTCACCGTGGCCAAGTTCCCTCCTGTTGCCACCCGAGAGTCGACCAGTCTCGTTAGTTGCATACGGCGGAAACTACAGAAAAGTGCAGGGACAATTATACCAGGTACACTTACTTGGTCAGTAAAGTGAAAGATCACAATGGGCTCTATCGAAATAATACTAATAATAAGAGTAATAATAATAATAATCATATTAACAATAATAATAAATAATAATAATAATAAAACAAGTTTTACAAACTATTAAAGAAAATATAGATTTATATGAAATAAAACAATAAGAGTGACAGAGGAATTCATTCTACTATTGTCTGGTATTGACATATTTCATGCAAAGTTTATTCAAGAAAGATGTAGCAGAAACCATAAGGACGACCTCTTCCTCAAAGGGTCATTGAAATGTGTACGAGAATCACGGCTCATGTTACCTATGCTGGAAATTAAACAACCGTTATATCTGAACAATAGTTGAAACTGCTTCGGAAGAAGAATATTCTAGGAATACGAATATAGTTCACTTATAAATCAGTAAATATATAGACTATATAAAATGCACACAGTATCTAATTTCCTATTGAGCTAATATAACTCACCTCATAGTGTAGCATGAAATTTTTTTCCCTCACACCTCTAAAGAAAAAAACAACAGAAGATTCAAATTTATCAGGAAAAATTAATGAAACGGCTGACACCTTTTTAATTCGATCGTAGGTAAGTCTGCATGGTGACACGCTCATGATGAACGTACTCCACAATGACTACTACATCGTCTACACCATATACTGCTATGGTTCTATAGGGCTAAGAGTATAGTGTCAAATATACCCAGACTATAGCCTAGGACTACATGGGCCTAACCATTTTGGTAAATCCCTAACTTGCGTATAGTTGCAATATCCAAGTCCGAATTGATATCAAATTTCTCTTGAAAACTACAGTACCACTGTCGGTACCTCGATCAGCCATATTCCGGAATAAAAAATCCCAGCAGCGTAGAATCGTTTCCGAAGCCACCTTCGATCGCAAATTAACATCTTCGACGCATGTCGCGGTACGGCAAGCCACACGAGCAGATGTACCGACTTTTGTAAAATACATTTTAACCACGGCGGCCTCTGGCATTCATTTCGTTAAAAGAGACGCCCTCACATACCCCATGAGCTCGGCGACTGGATTGCCTTTGAAAGCGGAGTCGATAGAGTCGAACGTGACCGTGCATAGACACTGCAGAAGAAAAGGAAATAAGGTTTTAAAAAATGTTAATAGAATTACCCGGGATAACAAGCGAGGTTGTCTCATAAATTTGGTGCAAACTCAATGTCATTAAAAGTGAACACTTTGACCCAATAGTTCCTTTTGGAAGACGTGGCTTTTAAAGTGTTTGAAGTTATACCTCACAAAAATAACTGAAACCACAGCAATGTGTGACATCATCGGGGGCAAGTTAAATTGGGAAGTCTTTTGTTCTTCTATATTATCTTCATTGAACGAAATACGTACAGAAAGTTGCTCGTTGATTATGGACATGTTCAAACGGCGAGCTCATCGAATGAGAAACAAACATTAAATTTGAATGTAACATTTCATGGGCAAATTAAATAAGTGAAGTATTACAGAATAACAAATTAGCTTCTGGGAGCAATCTACCATGACAACATCATATAATGATGCCCTCTAAGGTATATATAGTCGATCTGCCATAATTACATACTGTCAACTAACTACCACATCATCTGCAACAATGATATGGCTTTAAAATAGGTATAACACATTTAACATTTCTTAACTTAAGTTTACATTATAATCACTTTTCACATTTATGTAGATATTATCAATTTCAAGAATGCAAACTTCTTTTCAGTCTGAAAATTTGCCAGGATTTAATATTTTCAAGTACGATGCAAGAGAAACCTGTTACAAGACGCGGGTGGCAAATGGGCTAAAAAGCATGTTAATTAAGCACAATTATTCTGGGAGGTACCTTCATTAGCTTAATTTGACCTACCTGTGTCTGACCTCTCTGAAACAAGGATGACCCATGTAGAGGTTGATAGAGGTCCACTTCACAGCTGATATTTCTCAAATCTTTCATGCCTCTGCCATCACATCTGTCCATCGATGCAAATGTATTTAATTTGTGTT
>JAODAG010247398.1:0-13192 GCA_027574785.1 Orphnurgus asper | reverse complement strand
TATCATGTATACATGTAGGGTACATGTATACATGATACATGTACCCTACAGTGTACAACTCATCACAATCTATACTTATGTCATTGTATTGACGCTAATTGATAATGCTAATTGCTAAATGCTAATTGATAGTTCTCTTTAAATGCTAGTAATTTTCATGGCTGTGTAATACTGTCTATGTAAGTTTTTTTTTACCATTCGCCTAAAATTAATTAATCCAAGGATAACAGTTTGGATATGGCAGTTCCTGTATGGCAGTATGGCAGTTCCTGACCTTTATTGATCATAACTTCCCGCTAACAAATACAACAGGGTACATATATGTACTCACCAATATGCACATATAGACCAACTGTTTGGCCATGCTGACCTTTTTGAGCAATCCTGGTTATAAGGTTTCCAACTTTAACCTGTTGACCTCAAATGACCTTTACCCTTCACCAAACACAATAGGGTTCTAGTATTCACCATGGTGGAGGTGGACCTACATATACAATACACTGTATATAAAGTTTCACCAAGTGGTATTTTTTCATGTTTAAAATGTTGTCGGACTTTGACTTGCATTAACCTCAAATAACCTTACCTCTACCATAACAACAGCATTATTGCACTAACTAAGATGGACTTACTGTACACTACTGTACATACCAAATATGAAATTCAACAAGCTGCACTATTTGAGTTATCATGTTTACAATCCAAGGAGTCAGATACAACATACACACTAACAGTACACACAGCTAGATGAGCATCGCATTGAAATTGATGACTCCATTGTAAAATCAACTATAATTAAGAACCCACTAACCCTAATATTAACAATAACAAACAACAGCAGAAGTTCAGTACACTAAGGACTTGGTGATTCATTTGAATTGACTAATGACAGGAATTGGATTCCTTTGGATTAAATTCCTCAGTCCTGAAGCATCATTGCACACAGGCATGCAATCATGATTGCTTTGATTCCTTGAGAATTAAACAAGGAGTCTAAAAAGTATGAATACTCACTCTTTTGGAAAACACTGAAAGGAATGTAGTAGTAAATCCTGTAAAATTATGGGCCTTCTCTTTACCCATGACACCTCAACATTCTTCACCAAGAGGAAAATTCCAAATTTTCTAACCAATGTTGTTTGAAACATTGATACAGCTTCAGGTACTATTACACGGGAGAGTGAAAGCAATTATTGGCAGTCAAACATCAACCTGGAAAATCATTACACTGGTTCCTTCTTCCAACCTTTATTTCCACCGATCTCCAACGAAGTACTGTACTTTAATTGTGGCCTAGTGTCTCATTCATACCTAGATATGAAGCTGTGCATATGTTTAATTGAATGACAATGTTCACTGTTTGAAATGAATACTGAAGAGATGGAACAATATTGTATTGTTACGACATTATGTAGACTACCATTTACTAGTTTCATTGCTGTTTCTATTTTCATCTCTACGCGTGGGCGGTATTGATGCTGCTCCAGCTCATCCTCTTATGACTGCTTCAGGAGGAAAGCATCCTCATCTGTGTCCACTATTTAACAAACCCAGTACTGGCAGAGGAACCAAGAAATACTGTCATGATTTATGATGTTTGGAACTGAGCTGTAATTCAGCTATAGTAGGTACTGGTGGTGATAATCCTCATTTCAAAGATGTCATTGGAACCCAGTACTAGATTTCACTTCACAGATGATATAGAACATGTCATCATCTAAAAGATTGAGATAGAAAAATGAAGTACACTGAGAGATTCACAGGTATAGACTATCTGTGTACAGTTGAAGCTACAGTAGCAGCACTGATTGAAAGCAATCTAAAGCACCTTTGGCCTGCCACAGTGCTCTCTGCACATAGGGGTATACACCATATTAGAATAATGTGCCTCAGCCCTAAAAGTTCACCGTCGGGAAAAGTGCCAAACATATTTTTGAAATGAATTCAATGGTAAGTCAGCAGAGATCATCATGGCTTTTGATGATTGGATGTTGTAGAGTATAAATTAGAGTATAAATTAAAGTACAGATGGTGCAAAAATTGGGAGGATTGAAGACGATTTAAAAGCTTTTACTAACTTGTAGCAGATATGTGGGAATTGATCCAGCAAAGCAGTTCTTAGGGATAGGATGTACTTAAACTTTCTCCTCTCATAGCTCAAACACTAAGTGGTCCTGCTATGGAAATTTGTAGGTGCCATGACTGTCCATGATGTCAGCTTTCATTAGAGGGTTTCATTATGTCTGTTGACACCTTATAAGGGTCTGTGGCAGTCACATGAAATAACCAAATTGTGAAAATAAACCAAGTTTGTAAGTCAGTGGAGCAATTAATTGTGGTACATACCCATAGGGCCATGATTACAAAGCTCTACAGTTAAATGTCTGCATATGGATGAAAATAACAGTAATATATGCTTTGTGTAAAACCACCTCAATACAGTTATGAATATAATATGTATTTAAGTTAGGCTAGTATTGTACACACATGTACATACATATATCTATACGCTAGTACTGTATACATACCATGTACATACATACACCTGAACATGTACACTATATTTGAAGTGGTCTTACATGAAGTATATGTAGGCCTATACCAGAATAGTAACACATTCAATTTTAATACTGCACAGTGGGTGGACATAGGCACAGCAAATACACATGGTTTCCAGACTGTCAAGACACAAACGATAACATAAATACAGATTCAGCCAATATAAATGCTAAAAGATATGGGCTGCATGGAATAATTTATTTTGAAGCAGTTAGACTTTCCAAACTCAAAATAAGAGGCTGACATACAATAGCAATGTGGGGCTGACATACATTAGTTATGTAGGGTTGACATGCAGTAGTAATGTATGGCTGCGAATTAGCATAATGGAACATAGCGCTCATATACTCACAGACCATTTCTGTGAATGCCTTAACTGTGTGCGAATATGTTTCAAATCTCACTGCTTTAATGATATCTCAGCCCCTACTCATCTCAACATCACGGGGTATGCAGAATATGAAAGGGAATTTTGTCAGCTTTCTGCTAGTATAATTATCAAAAATAAAATATTTTCGGAAGGTACGGCGGATTTTGAATATAAAAAACAAAAACGGCAGCTGTTTAATTGCAAATTTGAATCCCTGTTTATTTGAACAAATAATGATATCTTTCCTTCTGGATAAAGTTTGATCTTTCCACCAATTGAATATAAAATATATACACCTCCTATATTCTTTGTTTCCTACATCATCACACTGCCATTCAGGACTTGACTTGAAGACCGACGAAGCACGCGCTCTCAAATCGTAGCTCATTTTCAGTGTTCTATGCATTAAGTTTGGAAAATATTTTACTTGAACGACTTGTGATTGTGAAGGTTACCAAACAACTCTGTTGACTTTCTATTCCATTTTAACATCCAGTGAAAGAGAAAATGCAGTTGCAAAATTGTTTGTCATATTTTCTCACTGCGAAATGACATTACTGAACTGAACGTTCCATTACACTTAAAAGTTGTTCTGTACGATACATACGCAATGAACTGTAGAACATAGTCTTTGCATTTGTATTGCAGTGTGTATACTAGTCTAGACTAGTTAATGTACTAGTTCATTGTAATACTAGTACTACTACTACTAGTAGGCTATGTTGTAATATAGGACAATTAAACACCAAAATAAAAAACCTTGTATATATAAAGTAAGCGAGTCCACAGCTAAATACGTAGAGCTGTGTGTGCCAAAGGTCAGCCATTATAATTCGCGGAGTACAGTCGCGCAAAGAGAAATAGTCAAATATCAAATGATCGTTTGATGGTTTATGTTCCCCTATGTAATGAGGGACAGACAAACAATAGCAATGTGGAGCTGACATAGTGTCCAGAGATAATGTAACCCAATTAAATCTATGTGTAAGGTTCATGTAATACCTATCCAGAGACAATGTAACCTCAACCAATTCAACCTATGTGATAGTTAATACCTACACTTGGCTCTAACACAAGTCAGTCAATGTGTTGTCATACCTTATAAACCAATGCAGTCTATGTGTAGGTACAGTAATTAAGATCACTAAACCAAATTAGTCTACATGTGCTACTGTATGTAATACCTATTCATAGTTATAGCTAGTATAACCCAATTCAACAGTATGTGCTGAATAATAATTAATATATATAATCTAGAACTTAATTTAGTCAATGATAGGCAATGCCTATCCAGAGCTACTGGTATCTCAATCAGAATATGTGGTAGGCACTTATGTTGTACATTTAGGTATTAGTATTACCTACAGTAGCATATAGACTGAGCTGGGTTATACTGCAGGTCTACCAATCCATACCTACAGTATAACCCAGCTCAGTCTATGTGCTAGGTAATACTAATACCTAAATGTATCACACACTGTACTCTTAGCTACAATAGGACTGTTACACAATGAGTATATATAGTATAACAGTACTTACTGACTATCGCTTTAAGTTCTGCAGATTCCAAAAGTATGATGGCCGGAGGGAGGCAAGATTTAATTGAAACAGGCTCTCCTCTCTGGACCTATTTGTTAATTATGGTATTGAATAATATATAATAAAGGTTTTAACGATCAGTTTAGATTAATAAATATAGATACCTTGCTAAGTACACTGGTGAAACTCAGCAGCTTGGAAGCTTTCTCCAAGAGAACCTTCATATGGTACAGTAGCTACCATATGGTACAGTAGCTACAGAGTGTACTTGACAGTACAGTATAGTTAGTTCTCAGGTTTATGGTCCATGATGATGTAGCATATATGTAG
Organism: Orphnurgus asper; assembly: GCA_027574785.1. Classification (NCBI taxonomy): domain Eukaryota; kingdom Metazoa; phylum Echinodermata; class Holothuroidea; order Elasipodida; family Deimatidae; genus Orphnurgus; species Orphnurgus asper. The sequence goes on along the minus strand of JAODAG010247398.1, from coordinate 8,394 downwards.
CCAATAACAGTTCTCATAATAAACAACGGCTTCAACATACTGTCGTTCTTCACAGTATAGTGTAACATGGTAGCTAATCTTGTATCAATAACTTTAATGCTAGATAATGACATCTCACAGAATGGCTTCTCTGGTTGATTCTTAGCATACTCTGATCTGTCCATGATTTCACTGTCCATATAAGCCTCCATAAAAATATCCCTGGCATGTTGTCATCTTCTTGAAGCATGTTCCAAATAAAGACATTAATATGGTATTTGTAGAAAGTCCAATGGATGAACACAGCGTTCAGATGTCTTTGTTGTTGCTCAAACAATGGTCGGAAGAAAAATTTCACACATATTGCAGTCGATATCAACCATAAAAATGGAAGAGTCAAGTCTACTGTACTGTATGTGTTAACTATAAAATTGAGCATACAAATTTGTCCTAGAGATATGGTATACTAGTCCTTGATCAGGGCCTAGGTTACGGTACATTACACAACCCTCTATAACAGGCCCTTGTTTTTGCTATATATATGCAACAAATTACTGATGATCCCACACGTTAATTAAGCTGCTTTACAAATACCATATAAACATTGTTATATACACATTTGTTACTAAATAACTGCGAGAAACGGGTAAAATCCATCATTTAGAAAGAATTTTGCAATTATGACTGTCTTCTGTGTGAAACATTGACGTCATATGATGTAACTTGCTTGTGTAAACTTTTTATTCCCATGACCTCTTCTTGATGTTTGACCCCTTTCACAGGACTTGCAATAAGTTTTTTGCTCTTGTAAAGTTGTAATTCTGTGGGAGAGATTGCTTCTGACAGTTAAATAGTCTTATGGGGTAACCATCACAGGAGGAAACTATCCTAAAGGAACAATCTCAAAATAACAGTTTAATGTTACCAAAGCTACCATAGCAACTTGCTGCTGAACTGAAGCTGATTGCCACTGTAAATAGAACAGTGTCACCTACATTGAATCCCTGTCATGTGGTAGAATAGATCATGATATGCTTGTTGTTCCAACAGATCAATTACAAGGTACTTAGGTCAGCTTGGATTTGTACCTATAGTACAGTAGTACTAATTCAAGATTTGTCTTCTCTTTGTATACTAGGAAATGAAAAATCTTGTCTGAAAGTGAAAAGGCTTGTTGCAAAAATCATGGTGTGATAGACCATCACTGTCATTAACATTTTGAGTAAATATGAACATTTGTGGCAGTGAAAGATCGAGGTACAGTGCGTACTGAATATCGGGTGGGGGTGGGGGATTTGTTGCATAATGAAAACAAAGGGCATACAGTAGTGTGGAGGTTTGTGTAACACACCATAACCTAGGATTTGTTCAAGCACCAGTCACTGGTCAGCTTAAATATTATCAATTGCAAATTATCAGGCAACCTCAAGCAGTGGTACAGATCTGTCTAAGTTTGGCAGGGGGGAGGGGACTTGAGCAGTGGCAGTAATTAGGTTTTTATGGGTGAATTGCAGGTGAATATTCTGTTAATAAATGTTTAGTTCGTTTGGTTTTTCAAGGGTTTGAAATTGTCAGAAAATATAGAGCGACTTTTGGGAATTTAGACCATATCTAGATATTTAAATGTCCTAACATATTCAGAAATGAAACTTTAACTGCCAGTTCTTAACTTTAGCCTTACCTTAATCAAATCAAGTTTTCATGCATTCAAATCTTGGAGGGAAGCAAAATGACAATTTCCCCCAGCTAGTATTTCATCTGGGATGTATACCTCTACAAACCACTTACCCCCTCACATATGTGTAATGATCGGTGGTTATGCTGACTAGGCTGTACACCGCTGAGGAGAGGCAAGATATTGTCAGTACTTAGTAGGATACCTGATAAATTGTAAGTGCACCATATTTTAAGTCATCCATTTCATAACATCTGTGGTTTATATTGTTTTCATTCAATAATGTGTGGTACGTATGGGCGGCAATGTAGCATTATGCAGAGCTATTACGCTGGTCTTTGGCCATTTTTTATATTATTTGCATCCAAGTTCTGTGGTCAGCAAAGTATGCAGTACTATTTGGAGATTAGGGTGTAAGGGACTTACTGTACAAAGGGGATAATCCTCAGGCTAATACAAACTGACACCTTACTGACCGTCATTATACCCATGTGCTGGTGTCAGGCTGGGTCATCCACCAGATTGGATTTCTGTCTAGGTCACATGAGAGATATGTAGATGCATTTTTGCTTTCAAGTGATTACCCACTATCCAAATGAATGATCATGTTTTCCTTGACATACAGCATGTGTAACCCTAGGCTAAGACTAGTAGGCATGTCAAATTTTTGAGCAGCTTCTGAAATGCAAAGTTTATGATTTGAAAATTACTCTTTAATAAGAAGAAATATATAAAACTCAAATTTTTTAATATTTTTATTAAGCAATTACACATTTGCAGCGATTATAGAAACTAATTATCACCAAATGCTTTAGCATTAGTATGGCCAAATCCCACACTGTATGCTGTTTTTACTGAATTTCTTTACCAGTTACTATAGCAATTTGTTTACAACTTGTTACACAACCATTAATGATGTCAGTTAGGATGTCAGTTAATAGCAAACACACTGCGCAATCACCTGATTATGAACTGTAATCTCTCCTCAGCATCCTAATAACGACACATGACTTTAAAGAGTACAGTAGCACTGTCTTGACAGCATCCAGTTACCAGACCTTTGTTGATTTGAAGTTGAATTTGAAGTTTACTTCAAAGTACAGCGTAATGGGCTATAATTTTGCATACAGTAATAGTGATAATTTCCAGAAAACAAAAAAGCAAACCTTTAACGTATAATTATAGTTTATGGAGTATTCATTATGTTTTGTTCACTTTTTATAGCAGAAAGAAATAAAAACGGGATTAACTAAATATTTCAAACAATTGTACCTAATAGTAAACACCACTACCAGAAAAGAGAATATTTTTCTCTATCAAGTATCATGTATGCATCCATACTGTGCATATGGTAAGGATGTGGATGTTTCGTGTTCAAGGAGAAAACTTGCCTTGTGATGACATACTGTAATTACTGCCTAAGTGAACATGGACGTGCTGATCTGAGACTTATCACAATAACTGAATTTCTTTACACAGGGACTTCTTTCAGTTTCACTTTCAGGGGTAAGTATTATAAAAAGAGCATTTCTTGGGAAAGTTCGAAACAGTCACTGCATTAGTATAACTCCTTTAGTAAGAAAAGGGTAAATTTAAAAGGACCCCAAATGCCAAGCACCCAAACCACAAACATAAATGCCTACCACCTGGGAAAGTGTCTATATCACAAGCAAGAACTACGCTGACATTGACATTTTACTTTTGAAACTAAATTAGTATTACTAACTGTAAACTTAGTACAACTGTTTCACGCAGACTAGATAGTTCTTCCTAAATCGGTTGTACTTGTAATATTACTAGAAGAGGGTATAGTATAGTACTGCTACTAGTACTACACTTCTCAGCCCTTTGGCTAAGTAATCATCTGTAGTATCTGTGGTGTTAAGAATGACCCTCACTGGTTAATGGTGGGGCAATCTCCTCCAACAGAGCCATACGCTACACTTAATGTAGTCCAATGATCTTTGGCTTTAGCAGTCCGATCGAAATAGCACTCAGAATCGGGTCAGTTGGCCTTTTAAGTTGTGGCATATGTGCTACCGTTGTTTGGTTTAGATCCCAAGTTCTTTCTTGGGAGGGTTTTCTTAAAAAAAAAACTCAGTAGTAATTTTGGTAGTACTATAGTAATAATAGTACTAGTAGTAGTAGACTCCTAGTTCTACTTTGGTATTTAGTACTGGGACTTGCAAATGTGGCAACTATATCATATGCATGTCAGTGAATATCGAAGAATAACATGCTAAATTTAATAACAAAAATGCCACAAACCTTCCAGAGTGACATCTCTCCCAGCTCTCTTGAGAGCTCTCACGGCATCGTCGTGTGTAGCATCTCGGAGGTCTTCCCCATTTACAGATAAAATTGCATCGCCCACAAAAAGTGACTCGGTGTTGTCTGCAGCCAATCCTTTGAAAATCTTGCTAATGATAATTGGCATTTTATTTTCCTTGCCACCTTTAATACTTATCCCAAGGCCTCCAACCTCCTGCTTTTCGATTTTGACGATCCGCTTTTGGTTTCCGACATTTTCTGGAAGACCGTTTTCGTTGTTGGACATGAAATGTCGATCTGATTCTGACTGGCCGCCATTAGGTGGTATACCTGCATCACCATTACTACCACCAGTAACTGCTGCAGGGATGATGATGCTGCTGCTGCTGCTGATGTCCTCTTCGAGACTCACTGTCAGGGCCTCGTCGTCCAGAGTAGCTAAAACTCTGCACCACTGATCACGAACTAGGACTTCCAGCAATCCTGACTTAGAAACTCCCTGAGCAGCCATATCACATTTTAGCTGTAGCCTGTAGCAAATAAGCACAAAAAATTGAACAAGGGTAAATTTAAATGGAGGTTGGTTGCCTGCTACTTAAGATAAGCGAAGAGACAGAGACCACACAGGGGCCCAGTGTGTGCGAGAATGTAGTAGTAGTAGTAGTACTTCTACTACTATACTATTACAGTACTAGGCTATAGTACTACTATACTGTAGTACTATACTGTAGTACCAGTACTATAGTATACTGTAGTACTAGTAGTACTGTAGTATAGTACTACTATACTGTAGTACTATAGTATAGTGTACTACTACTAGTACTACAGTACACGGTGAGGCTGCTGTAAACATCATCGGATACTATATTGGGCGCCTACTGCACAAGTGTGCTTGCAGGGAGTTGTTAACCTGAGTGCGGCCAGGAATTACTCCCGACTAACACTTTTACAGTCGTGGAAAGTTGTTTTACATACGAAATTACATTTGTAAAATGAGCAATGTGTAAGATTGTTTAACAGAAATTATTCTATAGCCTAACTACATTATCTTGTTTCAAACGGTATCATAAATGCTGTTTCCATTTACTCTTGCGGCTAGGCTATGATAGCGTTTAGGGTTTCCCGCATGCGACAGTCAGTCTACACTATCCAGAATAAATGTTTCGTAGCTCTCTGGCACACATACCACTCGGCACTACCAAGTAACATGGTCATGTACCCGCAAAGAATGGGGGAAGGGAAAACATACTAGGGGATTACATAATTATGGTGAGGTCTAACTTGAAAGGGGTCCCTCTTCCCTTGGAGAAATGTGTATATAAGGTCACCGACGTGGGAATCGTGCCTTCTCTTAAATTCTAGCAGGCTGGGGGGGGGGGGATGTGTAAAATGGTGCTGTATAGCGGTGTGCCGCCCGGGAAAGGACCCCCGCCCGCACCCACTACTACTGAGGTCATGTCTTGGCAGTGGTGCCTCAGAGACCCGCATCATGAAAACTATAAAGCTACATTCAATGAAAATTTATATCGAATAGTGAAACTGCGCATGAAGGGCCTGAAAACGCTGTTATGATTTCTGAAATTTGAAGAGGGAAACGGCCCCATTATGTGCTTCACCGGCAGAGGAGGTAGCTATAATTGAATATTAAGCCTGATCATGATAGATCACAGGATGTTATAGTTATATTATATTTAGTTAGATATGGGTTTATGGGACCGATCACTTATTATCTTGGATCGGCCTTTGAATTATGCTATGCAAGATTGGAATTATTGCCGCGGTAGTAAGAGAAACAATAATTTCACACGAAGTTCGAATAAACCACTCTCCTGGTAGTGCTATCACTACCTTTTTGATTGCGAAAATAAGACTGCACTAACTGGGGTCATTGGATGCTCGTTTGATTCGGAGAATGATGATCGACTAAAATATGATCGACATTTTGAGTGATATACCCCCCTCTGCACCTCTCTATAATATACATACTAGTACACACCCGACCCACTACGGCCCGGCGTCTTATAATTGTGCTAAGATGCAAACGGGTTTCCATTATTTAGATCATAATCTGCCGGATATTTTCGTTTTTAAAATCTGATCTCAAAATTGGTGCAATTGGTGCCATATTTGATATTTTTCATGTTTGATTACTAACCATGTTTGACACTAACCATGTTTGATACTAACCAAGTTTGATACATACAAAGGTAGCTACTAGGCTAAATTAGCTGTTTTCACTCCACTGAGTGAAACTGTGGTTGACTCTAGGGTAAGCACAGAAAATGTTTGGGGTCGCGCATTTCAGGGGAAAAATACATTTTACTGGGTGGGCAATGAGGACCATAATTTATTAGGGCCATTCCCCTAGTATGAACCAGGCGAGTTCGTTCGGGGTGCCTGACACACTTTTTGTCAAATTACGTCTTTTAAGTTAATGTGGCTTGTTGAGGTGTTGTAGTGTAATTTCTATATATTTGTTACAATGCCGTACAGTATTGTATTGTACTAGAGTGAGTGCGCCCTGACAGATCATCTGAATTTCAGTTGGAAGGATTATCCAAGTGAACGAAGACAGCGCCCTCTAAAAGTATAATATATACAGTCAGAAAGCCCATCCACACATGGTCGGTGCTTGGGGCGTGGAGTCTTCCTCTCTGGTCTGGACATGGAGCTCTGGTTGGTTCACTTCCATGAAACATGCGTAACTCATCAAAGCCAGAGAACCAGACTCCCAACTATTTCAGCAGCCTTGCAGCCAGCGCCCTCCAAACCCTGCTCACCACTTCTAGATCTCCGTCCCGGCTCCCAACATGGCCATATTTTCATACCTCAGTCTCGGCAGTACCTACATCTTCTGGATTCTCATCTTATCCGGTCACGTGTGTCTTTACACATGACCAGCTGAATCACCCTTCGAGGTGGAAGCCATAACACGAGCTAAGCTAAGGACCATTCACAGAGGCGGACCAAGGGAGTCCCCTTTTGTTTTGTACATATCACAGCAACTCACTCCAAGGCAGTAATCACCCGGCCATATTTCTTCCAGAACATTATTAAAATTTCCGAATATTTATAGAAATAGGCTGGGTGAGCCAATATGGTCTTCGTTTGTTATAGCAGAAATTTCCAATATTTCAGAGATATTTTTCAAGTCATTAATTTCCAATATGTATCAGTATCACACGGCACCATCATATTGCACGTAGAGACCTGTCATACTATAATAATAATAAAAGGAGCCTGGGGACATAAACTCCCAATACCTATACATGCTTTCATATGCTGGATCGATTTGGCCCCTTTTATCATTGAAACCCCCCTCCCCTCCCTCCTGGTTATTGTACATCAAGCGTTATTGCTGAAAATCGGTACAAAGGCAAATACACACATTGTAAGTCGCTGCACAGATTGTCACACTCAGGTAAAAGTAAGATTTAAGGTCGACGACCCCGTGACCGTAGAGGGCGACCGATGGCCCGTGGTAGATATTTCCGGAGGGAAGAGGGAGTGATTTTGTTTGCTTTTGTGGTTGCTAGACGCACGAACCAGGCCCTGGGTGACGGAGGTCGGGTATCCCCATCACTTATCTGGCGGTTCCAGAAAGGGTGTATGGGGACTGGCGACTGAACTGTGTCCTATGAGGAGGGGTGTCCGTCTCCCACTTCGATAATCAAGTTTATATAATAACGGCTCCATCACTGATCACCATAGCTTCCCCCAGTCTCCAAAGAGTGATATATCTACATGCTAAATGTCAGTGCTAAGTTTGATGCATAATATGGAGATTGGATGTTTCATGTATTGTAGAGAAAGTACATTACAAAAAAGTTTAATTAGCCGAGACTTTGTTATGCATTTGGGAAACCATGGGGTCAACGTACATTACGTATGGTCCAATTACCATACAACTAATATAAAGCTAAAGTATGTCTACTCTATGCAGTACATGGAGTGGTATATCACCTAAAAACATGCGAATACTAAATACGACTTCGGACAAAAGAGCATGAAGTGGAGGTATTCTAGTACATAACTACCAGAGAAGAATGACCATGTATCCTACAGATGCATCATCCTACAGATGCATCATCCTACAGATGCAACATCCTACAGATGCATCATCCTAAAAATGCATCATCCTAAAAATGCATAATCCTACAGATGCATAATCCTACAGATGCATCATCCTACAGATGCATCATCCTACAGATGCATCATCCTACAGATGCATCATCCTACAGATGCATAATCCTACAGATGCATAATCCTACAGATGCATCATCCTACAGATGCATCATCCTACAGATGCATCATCCTACAGATGCATCATCCTACAGATGCATAATCCTACAGATGCATCATCCTACAGATGCATAATCCTACAGATGCATCATCCTACAGATGCATAATCCTACAGATGCATCATCCTACAGATGCATCATCCTACAGATGCATCATCCTACAGATGC
>JAODAG010247288.1:0-13193 GCA_027574785.1 Orphnurgus asper | reverse complement strand
ATATATTATATATACATATATATATATATATTTTTTCAAACGGGGTAGCTAGATACCTCACGAGTAATTCCAACGTGGATATCTCGGTCTGAAATGTTGGCCTCGTGCAAGCAAAAAAAGAGAGTCCTTACCATCCATCGCTGTCGGGAGAATTGACGTCGACGCCAAACACAATCAGGAAGTTAACGATCTTGGAATGGTTAGCACAGATGGCGTTGTGCAGTGCTGTGATACCCTCGTCGTTTGCATCGCTGGGGTTGGGCACCTGTCATGAAAGAGGAAATCTCCCAGACGTTAGCGACGTGCGGGGTTCAGGCCCTTAGGATCAGAGGCCTCTTTTGATGTTCGTGGGAAAAGGTCACACGTCATCGCGCCACGATTTTGGCTAACTTCTCAGGACTGCCGGTCTGTCGTTGGAGACATACGTACGGGGTTTAACTCGACGTGTGCGTGCGGTTATAAAATTGTTGAATTATAAGAATTATTTCACTTGTACAGCCTACTTATAGCATAATTATTGCAAAACTTTATTTGACCAATCAGAAATGGGCAGAGTTTACGTGACTATATATGGAACTTCATAAGAATCAGAGGTTATGCGACTGTATATGGAACTTGATATGAATCAGATTTACGTGACTATGTATGGAACTCGATACGAATGAGCACAGAATGCAGCTCTACATAGGCCTATCTTATAGTGCCTGTCCTCTGAAAATGATTGCCAAGCTCGCATTTCTCCCATTACCTCCACCAACCCAGCCAGCTAACAACCGACCACAGACCCACCTCCTGAACGATCCTTCGGACTTGTTCGTATTCGCCCTCTAGCGCTGCATCCAGTAACAGGGCCAAGGGGTCAAACCTGACCCTCACCCCTTTCCTCCGTGATTTGCCTTCCCTCTTGAGGATACCGTGCGGTCCCGCCCGGACCGTAGACTGGGAGAGCATCGTGGACTGGGCCAGCATGGTCGCCAGTGCCTCCTTGTACTGCTTGTGGGTTAGGACGGCATCGTTGCTGTACCGATCTACTCCGGTGCCCTTGTCCCCCGCTCCTTTCCCCTCGGGGGCGTTCCCGCCGCCGCTGTCGTCGGAGGTCGTCCTCTCTAGCTCCTCCTCCTTCAGCGACGGGTTGCGGCTCTCTGGCTCCTCCTCCTTCAGCGGCAGGTTGCGTCTCGCTAGCCGCCCCGACTGCTGGAAGATCTTCTCCCGGTACTCGGACTTCATGAAGGAGTAGTTCTCCTCGATGCTCTCGGTGAAAGATATCCGCTTCTTCAGAGGGCGGGGCATGTTCTGGAGTCGTTCCGCGTCCTTGTAGTGGTGGTGCAGGACCAACGTCGGGTCCCTTATGGGGCTGGCGGGCCTCTCGGCCGATATCGCGGCCGGACCTCTCTCGTCGGAGGGCTTGCCGCCGCTGTCGCTGTAGATCCCGACGGTCGCCGGCGAACGCCGGTGGAAGATGGGCTGGGAGCTCCTGCTGTGGATGCCCTCCACCTGCTGCCGGCTGTTCCCCCTCGCCTCCGAACCCGGTGAATCCTTGGGGGACGAGCTGTCGGTCCGGTCTGGTGGTTGGCGGGGCGCGGTACTCCTCAGCGCCGGGACTGGACGGGGTAGCATCGGCGGAGACGGAGCGTGGCGCTGGGAAGCGTTGCTCCTGTTTTGGTCCCTGGTGGGGGGATGCCCGTCGACTTGCGAGCCAGAATCCGAGCCGCCGTCGCTCTGGGGCCAGGGTGTCGCCGCTGTCGGGCTGTACATGGGGGATCGGTCCCCCGCAGTCCTCGTGTATAGGTGCTTGGTGTGCGGGTCCCTCACTGACAATGTGGAATTCCTGTTTGGATTCATGCCGGGAGGTACCCGCGGTACCGGCGAGCGGGTCCTTTCCTCCGCGAGAGGTCCATTGCTCCGGACAATTTGAACCGGGGAGCTCCTGTGCGGCCGGGACGGCCTTTGCCTGGGATTACCCGTCAGGCTCGGCACGCTGTCCAGACTGGAGTTCTCGGTCAACGACGATGTGTCGCTGCCGCTGTTGTCGTCTCGGTGTCTGACTCCGTTGGGGTCCTGGGGGGGACGTCTCGGCAGAGGGACGGGGTGGCGGTTCTGCTGAGGTGAACTCCTCGGACTTGGCGTGAGCTGCTGGTGCCTGGGCGGTGCATCGCCGGGTCTACCGCCCGTCATGATGACGGGCTTGGCCCACGGACCGTCGCCGTCCGGAGACGGGACACCGTTAGAGATCGGCAGACTCCTGCGACCGCCATTCTGACCATCCTGGGGTGGTTGGTGGTGGTGGTAGTAGTCAGACGGGTGGCCCCCGGCGGCCGACCTGTGGTCTGGCTGGCCGTCGCCATCGGGGGGGACGGACCTCTGAGAGGCCGGAAAAGATTTTCCTCGCGGGCCCGCACCGTTCGAGTTGCCTCTGCTGTTGCTGTTGTTCTCATTGCCAGCTGCCTGGGAGGAGGTCAGGTTCGGGGACGTCCTTCTGCGGTGCAGCAGCTCCTTCAGTTCGCTGATCCTCTTGTCCACATCCTTGACGCTGTGCCGGTCGTGGTTGAGCACGCCCGTCTGCTTCTCCAACCGGTAGCTCTGCCGCTCGTTCCTGCCATTGTGGCTCTAAACGGAGAAATAATTAGAGACACCGGCCATGAAAACTCGAGCGTGGCTGCAATTTTACGGTCACAGGGCCTTTAAAAGTTGTTGCATAAACCATTGTTAGACCTGACCGTCCCGTTCTTCTGACTCGATTAATTAATTATTATTATTTTTTTGTGACGTTTGGGCGCCGGGTCCGACCAGAAAATGGATTCGCTTAACAAAGAAGCTGGTAACAGTTTTGAAACGGGGAGGAAATTAATGTAAACAACATTTTTTTTTGGTTCTTTTCACAATCCATTTCTTTAAAAATCAAGCCTCAATTTTATTTAAAGAGCAATTGTCAAGCAAAAGTAAAGTTGGCTCGAAAAAGTGGACACTTCACAGTTTGGCGAACTAAAGACGAGTGGCCCGCACATGACGCCGACGTAGAGACCAGCAACCAGTGTCTGTTACACCACAAAGACCACTACAGACAGAGATAAGGGGCACCCGATGGGGAGCGCCGAGGGTGATAGTTTTAACTGGATGGACGACGGAGATAAGACGAAGTTAGGACCCAGAGAAACGACCCCGAGCGATGGTGGCTTTTTTGTACAGATATTACGAGGAAGTAGCGGAGACAGCCACCCCGAAAAAACAGACCGCATTACGTGGTGCAACATGGGCAAAGGGCGAATGAATTTATAGTATCACTGCTGCTGAGCGCACAGAATGTATATCAGTAATGTATAGTATCATGCACTGCTAACCAAACATAATCATACCTAACTAGAACAGTGTCGTACTGAGCTAACAAGATTGCTTTGGTTGTTCCGGTTCTTGTTTATCAACTCATAGGAAGAAACGATTTCGACAGAAAGCATTTTCTCCGGCTCAAAAATCCCAGCATTATGACAGTAGTGGACGGTAGTGACAGGATTTTTATGAAGAATTTTGTGCAAGACTCACCTTGCAAGTCTGGCGGGGAGGTTATATTGCATGCCGGTGGTGTTTTTTGGTAGTTTTTTTGCGTGTCCCTCTTCACAATTCCACTGCAGCGGATCCCAGCGATCCTGCACTTACCAGAAGCTCCTGTTTCAGCCGTTCAATGTCGACTCTTCGCTGCTGGCCGTTGGCCGTTGCTGCATACTGGAGCCGCTGCTTCAGCTGGTGGGTCATCTCCTCTACCGTGGCCAGGCACTTGGCCAGCGACTTCTCTTTCTCCGCGAAGAGGGTCTTCACGGTATCCAGTTCGGCTGCTGAACAAAAGGCCGGAGAGACGGTTTATACGGAGGGAGGAAGACAGACAGCAGACATTGGGGGGGGGGTCAGAACATCCTTTTTTCTTTGTTTTCCAATTTGGAAAACAAAACGAAAAATAGTCTCTTCTCTTTACAGTTTCGCTTTCCATCAGCTTGTTTTCATTTCAGCAGAGATCGCAGTCGCAACGCAGCAGACCAATCGTCGTGCGCGGTTTTGGCGTCCGTTACATCCAACTGTTACATTTGTAATTGTCGATCTTCTTCAAGTGACCAGAAGTGAAACAAAGTTCTGGCAATGTTACCTTCCAAGTTGGCTCTCTGTGCGAACAGTTGAACATCGAGGGTTTTTCTTATTCAAGGGAAAACCCCACGTGGATTTTAAATTATAATGCTTTGAACAGCATCATTTTCTCATTAACGGTCTTGCGTCCAGGAAACAAAACACCGGGGCTTTTATGGGCAATGCAACTTCGGACAATAGACACATGCACATTTCTATAACGATGAACAAGAGACATTTATACATTATTATGATCATGATGAATAATAACAGACATGTAAACATTAATATAATGATGGACAATAACAGACATGTATACATTTTTATAATGATGAACAATAGACAGGTACATGCATTATTATAATGATGAACAACAGACATGTATACAATCTCATGTAACATTCTCATGGAACTAAGGAGGCGATGGACGAAAGGGTTAACTTTGTTCATGACGTGTCGAGTATCGGCAGAATCTAGCTTCGGGATAAAAAAATCTACGTTTATCGGTTTTCATCTACTGATGTATGTTGTATTCTGTTCGTTACAAGTTATAACAAACTGATGGCTAAACCATATCAAGATGTACAAAAAGACAAAAAACACGACTTAACCGGACGACGAGGTTACTGCGGTTGTGCAGCGGGTGATTTTCTATGTGGGGTCGAACAAAATTGATTCACCGTATTCGTAATTACGTAAATCTCGAGACAGGTTCTTCTCACGAGGAGGGGGCAATCCCAAGTCTAAACGTCACGACACGTAAGTTTTTTCCGATTAACGCCGACAAACGTAGCTCTCGGAAGTTACCAAATCTGTGGTTAAGTACACGATTCTGTTTTCCTGTTCAAGCTTTTGATTTGGTAATGATCTACCTCGACGATTACTTTGTGTAAATCTATATATATGCTGATGCAATTCTCCCGATGAGACAGATTTTCGTTTTGAGAATGGTCTACACTTTGCTTGCGACACGCAGAATATAGCCACTATTTTTTCTTGCATATGGGTTCGTGAGCAAGATTTTATTTCGTCATTGTTTGTATTTTGTTCGTTACACGTTATTACAAAACATTTAAGTTCGATAATTATACGATGCATATTTCTACAAGTCTATAAGCACCATTAGGCAGACCTGACAAAATTCTGCCGGAACTGTAAATTTCATGGAAGCCCGGACTGCAGGACCTAAGTAGAAATTCCTTACAGTTGACCCCATGTGATGTGTACTTTTGCTGAGATGAACCTTTTTTCTAACTTTTATACTTTGCACGTTGTCTTTATTTCCTGTAAGGCAACTTCTACAGTTACACCACTTCACCATGGCAACCAGCTTATCCAGAAAATGTTAACATTTCCAAGTAAGAATGGCCATTTCTACTATGATACCAACATAATATGATTCCCCATAATCAAGTATTTACAAGGACAATGACTGGTGCTGATTGCCTTGCAAGATCAAGCTCTCACAACTCCGTATACCACCCATCCCCCCGCCACACCAAAAGACTACTTTATCCCTAGTATAATCCACACAGATATCTCCAACAACATAAAACTCCTTGGCCAATTCTCCAATTTTTTTGCAATCATAAAACATTGGTAGGATTCATTAAACAGGCCAATTATTTCAAGTGGATAACCAATTAGAGTAGAACTTCCTCGGCTCTGCTAAGAACCGAGAACAATTTAAATTTGTCCATGCAACTGTGCACCAGGAGAGAATTTAATACCCAGGCATGGAATATGCCAAGAAACTGTTGACAGACATTGGTCAAAAAACTTTGGCTTCATCCACCAAAGTATCTACAGCGACTTAGTACAAACTTTGGGTCTCTTTTCTTCCACGGACCCAAGGAAAAGCAAATTCTGGGAATGTCTAGGTGAGGTACTGTAGACTGTTGCTTGAAATAGGAGCACATCTCCAGTTCAATACTCTTGGTATATATGATGTAAACAAGAACAAGTCTCCCAATCACATGTTTATTTTTTTTATTTAAAAGGAGAAGTATACAAGTCTTCCATCATGATTAAAGCAGCTTTATCAACTTTTTATTTTGCCACTGTCCCCGGTCTGTCTGTTGAAAAGACACTTTGTTGACAGTTGAGAAAGTCACAACTGGAAGAGTCTATGTGTCTCCTCCGTGTTTTGAAGAGCAACCTCTTGCTCATCAGGTAATGGATGACAGACACCCTTCATATTAATCTTGAGTACCCATAATTAATTGAAGCAGTTGTTTGGGTTTTAGAGATGTGTGGCAATGGACCTTGCTAACTTTCTCCAACTCGATTTGCTCAAACTGCAGTTTTCTGTCTAAACCACAAGAAATGAAATACAGGAAAACAGTCTCGGAACCTCCCATTCTAATTATGTAAATGAGAGACTGATCAGTTGATCATTCAGACAAAATTCTCTAATCTGGCAAATTGGGATAAGTAATAACAACCTTGAAACTAAACACAAACCTGATAGTTGCAGAAAGGGGAAACTCTTCGGGGGAAAAGGGGAACTACTAATATTATTAATAATAATGAAGACAGGTAGGTAAACAAGGACATTGCTACCGAACTAAACAATTTACAACACTGTAAAGTTTAACCCGGTGAAGTAACAAACATGTCAAACTTGTTGACGGTGAGGGTAATAGCTACAGTTACAGTTGGGACAGTTGTATGTAAAAATGTTCTTTACATGTCCCACATGTGCGGTTCTTTCAAATTCCTTTCGTTACTTGGAGTAGATCTACAGCTAACATAATGTTTCCAGATCATCACTGTTATACCTTTAAAGTGGGTGCAGGTCTATTCAATAGTCCGTTTCCAGACTGTCACCTTCAAATGGAGTACAGGTACATTCCATTCAATAGCCTGTGTTTCCAGATCATCAATGTACACCTTTAACGGAGTGCATGTACATTCCATTCAGTACCAAGCTTCCAGACCATCACCATACACAACTTTATAGGGGTTCAGGCAAATCCACACAGTACACCCTGTTTACAGATCATCAATACACAACTTTAAAGGGGGTGTAGGCACACTCCATTCGAGTACCCTGTTTACATGTTTTTACTATACACCCTTAAATGGGTACGGGGGTAAATTCCATTCTGTACCTCGTTTCCAGATCACCATCACTGTACACCTTTAAAAGGGGAGCTTGCAAATTCCCTTCTCACCCTGATGCATCAAATTAATTTATTCAACTCTCTTACCACCAATTACCTAAATATAAAACAGTTAGTTGCATCATGTTTCGAATTGTGTGTAAGCTCTGCCAATCCTCCTGGTAACCATTCATTCATTGACCGGTACTGCAGGCATTGAACTGCATACTCCATAATGTTATTTACATCTAGTCTCCGGGAGAAGACTTTAGTGATGAGTTCTAGATGAAGATGATGATGAGAGTAATTTACAGCTGTTACCATCAATGAAGGCTTCTATATATACTGCAGTGACATGACCTCACAGCTCATTTTTCATCTGGTAGTTGAGGTGTGAAGAGGTTCTAATGCATCATTAAGCATAACACATCTTCACCATATATATCATTATACTCCAGAAGTCTGTATAATAATGTACAGTCAGTCTAAAAGCCCTAAATTCTAATAGTAAAGTCTGCAAAATGTACTACCATTAACCTTTACATATTCATCTCAAGACAAAGAAAAGATGAAAGTGATTCAGTACTCCTTGGAGAAAAACACAAATTTACAGTCAGTTACTGACAGTTTGCTAGCAAATAATAGCTACCTTCCAATTACTTGTTTTTGTACAGTACACTGTTGTACTATGTAGAGCTGCTGATATCAGCGTTTTGTGATGAAGTGCAGATCGCTAGAGTGAAACTAACCACCCTCCCCCACCATATAGCACTTTTGGAAATTAAAACAGTAATTTAGGGGGGGGATAGTTACAGGGAATGACTAATACTTACATGAATACCATTTAGTAATCATTAAACTTGACTAATGAACTGAACCCCCCCCCAAGACAGAAATAACAAGTTTATAGAGAATGTTAAAAAGAACATGTTCCCTCCCCCAGGAATATCATAAGGATGATTACCAGTTTTTACCTTCAGAGGGGGGAGGTTTCTAATCTACATAAAAAGGAAAGTGATACTCCTATTTTCCCCTTAAGCAGAGCAGACTCATCTTGTCAGTACAGATTTTTATTTCCCTCCTGACTGTCATCAGCCATCATCCTCGCTGATTGCATGGAGGTTTCTGACGACAGGAGCAGCCATTAAAGAGAGACAAACCTCTCTGCGGGGGTGGGGGGGGCATTTCAGCATCTTTCAAGAGCAACAATCGTGAAAACAACTACCCCCTATTTTAAGGGGTGGGGGTAGGCGACGAGAAAGACGGACGTGATCTAGGTATCAGTTTGCATCGTATTGCAATGTAAGTATATTATTGAAGTTTGATCGGCTGGACCGGGTGTTAGGGTGGGGAGTTTGATCGGCTGGACTGGGTATTAGGGTGGGGAGGGGGAGGGTGGGTTTAGTGCTAAATGGTTGTCATATCGTACAGACTTATTCGGTAGCTGAGAGGGATGCATCAGCTGCCACGATACCAGGTCCTGTATATGCAGGTAAGTATCGATATGCTGTCAATTATTGACTAATTAATAATGATGAGAAGATTTGAAGAGGACGTCTTATTTCCTTTAAACTTTACCCTTCAATGGGGGTAATGAGAAGGGCAGTCAGAGTACAGCTCAAGACACGTGAATGACTTGTAATGACAATTATACAAGCATACCCATAAAGTTGGAAACATCCACACTCCTGCAGGAGTTACCTAAGGGAGGGGAGGGGAGGGGGGAACTGCGGGAGAGTGGGGATGGGTCAATGCTCTGGAAATGGTTCAGAGTAGCCATAAGAAGTTATCTAATTTTTAAAATAAAAAAATCCATTGGCAGGACCCCCCCAGACAGTGGCGAAGTTAGCATTATAGCCGCGATTATTATAGCGACTTCCACCCCCCCCACCCCTCAGTTCTCTCAACTTTAATATTGATGCCCTACCGAGCTAATACACGATATATTGGCATTTCTTTTAATACAACATGATTTGGATAAATTTGTAGTTGACACAATGCCCCCCCCCGTCCCTCAATCAAGATCTTTGAGAAATATCATTATCTGCTGATAAAACCTCGACCTGACATTAACAATTATATAACACAACGGTTAACATTTGTACGAACAATTTACTAATTTCAGAGAGATATAATCTACGTTTAATCAAATAATCGTAGGCCTACCGCATGTATGAGTAATGTGTGTTACCTATGGAAATGTTACAGAGCAAAAAGGAACACACCAGAGCAAGACACACCCAATTGACTGCACAACATTCAATAGTGCCCAGAGACTTGGGCTCCGTAACCGAAACATTGAAATGGTTCCACAGCGATTACCACAGAGCGTAGCCTTGTATTACACGTTGATACCTTCCCGTCTGATCAACTCGGGACAAATTAGATCCTTTAGAACGACATGGTACTTTTGCAATATGGATTGGTCAACAGGAACCATGTGCAGATTTTTAATAAAAAAAATATTATACCACTAAATATGTCACAACACTCCACATCTCAGCCATTGCGTTCGTCTACAAAGCATGCTTATTTAATTATTTATTATCACAATATTTCTGTTTTATTGATGTTTTATCAATCTTATAATCTTGAATATACATACATTCACTTCGAAAACAAGAGCCGAGCAGTTAAGCTACCATAATATTGCAGATTTTTGGACATTTAAACAAAGCTCAGTGTAGGGTGAAAAAGACCGACTTTATAAGAACCGTTCTTTCATGGCGACGTTCGTAAAATGGCATCTCGCTGAACGGTTCTGCGTGCTATAAGGGTGAGACAGGCTATGCCACCGTTTACCAATAGCCTAGGTCTATAGCATATTGCTTTAAAGATTTAATTGCACTTAGAAACATCATTCTTAAACAGTTTAGCCACTAGTACAACAGTTTCAGATCCATCGTGTGCCCATACACGTGATTTTAACAAACTTAACTTTATGGCTAAATTTAGGCCGACCGACTCATCTAATCCCATTGAAATGACAAACAACTCAAATAAGGAACATGAACCGATTGTTTAACAAACCCTATGACTGACTTGCTCGAAACTAAGTCAATATTTATCCCTGCAAAATATAAATTAAAAACTAATGATTTACTACTATAGGTTAACAGCAGATTAAATAGACATACCTGCATTCAGTTGTCAGATTATATAAACTTTACCAATTTACAGCTTTCTGACTTCAACAAGCGCATTTTTTTGCCCTTTTCCCTATACTAACAGCTAGCTGGCCAACGAATGATTAATGTCTCTCTCCCCGCCCAACCTTCTAGGATACAGTATTTTGGCTAGATATTAAAATAGACTTATTTGACTATGAATTCTGATCCCTTGGTTTTAACTGTCCAACGCTAAGGCAAATCATACTTCTACTGTCTCCAAAGCAATCCTGGGTTGATGTCGCGGTAAAGTAGTGAACGTCCCAATACTGACTGGAGTCTAGGCTTTGTTTAAAAAATGCTGCGCAAGAGAGTTAAGAGGTATTGTTAGCGAGTAAAGTAACGCCTGCAAAATTCATCCCCACGGCACGACTCCAACGACACTCGGTCCAAGACTTAATCACAACTTTATCCTTGAATTTCCGCAAATATTCCAAACCAAGCAAATAGCCACACGTATTACTGTACGATGAGTGCCTAGACTAGAGTGAGCTTGAAAAAACTCACTTCTTTGCACAGAAGAAATCCAGTAGGATTCAGGAATATCCAGAGAGCTGCACTAAGTAAAACAGGTCTATAAAAAAAATAACTGGGACCATCCAAGCCACCTGACCTTATAAAAACTACATCCAAGTAAGTAACTCTCGCAGCGGGAAGTAACTCTGTGCCGCTAACAACGATGACTACCGACCCGTATTATCAGACTTGTTGGTAACTTACAGACCTGCATACCAACTCTCTGAATACATTATGCATCTAAAGCACTGCCTACACCCTTTCTTCTTGTACTAGTACTACTATATACTACTACTACTACTAGATTAAAATTCACCCACAAATGAATGCTCCAGGGAAATTTGTAATAAATTCTTTCCCTCCCTTTTTCCAACAAAATTCTCTCTGCTCCCATGGTTAATCATGCCACTATTTTACTACGTTTGACCTGGCCTTTTCCCCCCCCCCATTCTAGTAGAAGTATTATTTATCACAATAGCCCTCTGGGATATTTAGACCGATTGTATTAGTTATGGGAGCCCCCAAAGCCAGCCCAGTTTATTTTGATTGAGATATGGAAATGGAACAAACAAACAAAAAAAACCCACAGTTGATTGAGAAAGGCTTTAATACAGAGATTCTGTTTTCTTTCAAACCTTTGCGATCGGAATTTTACAGAAGCTGTAAAACATGGGAAGCAGTCTTCATTGCGACCAATAACGCAAAAAATATCCGGGACCCAGTGCGCCCAACTGACTCCGTCTAACAAAATGTGTTACAATAAGAATTTTTTATTTTTGTTTAAAAGTGAAATGGTTATAGCCAAAACTTATGCTAGGAAAGTCCAAATATGGTCACCACCTTAAGGGGTCATGAATCTGCATCCATTTTGGGGGGTTGCTAATAGTAGTTAATTAATAGTAGCTAATGATTTTATGCTTTTTAATTTGGGCGGGGGGTTTAATTAACTTCAAACCTTTTGATCTTCTGCGGTGTCCAGGAGAAATTTGATGGCATGAAAACGATGGCATGAAACTTCTGCAATGTTTTTTTTTTATAAATTACTGTGACCCCCTCAAAAGAGGGACAATTGAAAAACTGTGGTACCTCATTGGTTTTTATTTTACACGTTCATAATCAGCATTTGAGCAAAGTCTACAACGACCCCTTGACTCTTCTAAACATATAAAATATACTGAACGAATGCTTCAGAGCCTGTGAAATCACTATTTCATCAACTTATCCCCTCGAAAAACACAAAACAAGGACACCAATGGGTTTAAAAGAGGTCTTCCCCACCTCCAGAGAATAATTATGCTCGGTTTTGTGTGAAAGCACAGTTTGCTTATCAAAACTACCACATTGCAAAATTTTGGGTACAACTTAAACTTAAACTTTGTTTTATAGTTGTTAGCTTGATTTTACTGGTTAGCTGATTTTATAAATTAATTTAAAATTTAATAACTTTTTAATATTCCAGTCATATACCTCTGAAAATTATTCTAATATCAGATTAAAAGATGCATGTGTGTGTGTGGTTTATTTTGCATTAATAATAGCCTGTACATATCAGTGTTACAAGCTTAGCATTCAACAGTCCTTGAGATAAATATAGGTTTATGTCAAGAACTCTGTAAAGCCACTTCAAACATTGTTGACAAAGTGCAAGTAACAACTTCACACTTTTTCCCGTTAAAGCAGCATTTCAGAATTCTGCAGTATTCGGATCATACCATTTTTAAAATTTGCTAATATTGAAGTACCCGTACATCAAACTAAAAGAATCGTCAAGTGATTATTTCCACTTTTGTTCGGTTTTTAGTGATTTTAAAACTATCGTTTTGACAAGCAAACTTTTGTCAGTTGAACACAAGTCAGGCCAGATGTCTTTCGCCCCAACTCGGCTCAAGAAGCTACTTCAGATTATCCCCTGCCCTCGGACCAAAAAGAACAACCAATAGTCCAGAAGAAACAATTGGGTCAAACTCTGGAAAAGAACGAATTTGCACTTTAGAGAGATTAACACTACGTTGTTAAATACTCAAGATGGAGACCAGCTTGTTTGACGCTCTCATTGCACGATTGGTACAGCCCTAGATGTGATAATAATTTACAACATTTGGGGTATTACTTACTCTGATGCCAAGACACTCTCTCTGCCATGATTAAGCTGTTTTTACAGCCACTGGATTTGCAATCAAGTACCTCAAAGGGGCGTGGTAAACAATACCAAAGGCTACAAGTGGGATGCATGCCTCAGATCGCGACAAAACCTTTTTTTCCACCCCACATTTTCTACCCACAATTCCCCCTTCCC
>JAODAG010247176.1:0-13193 GCA_027574785.1 Orphnurgus asper | reverse complement strand
TATATGTATATATATATATATATATATATATATATATGTATATATATATTCACCAATGGCGGGGTGGGTGATTGAACCCACTAATAACATATGACATATTCCATGGCTGGCACCATGGCGAGGACCTAACCCCACAGAAACCAGCGCAGGCCGTCCCAAACACAACGTAAACTACAAATGATATTGGACAAAAAAGGCAGAGACAGCTTTTAACAAAAGTCATCCAAGAAATAATATCGGCACGAATATGAAAAGGCAACAGCAATTGCATCGACACCATCACGGCCAAACTGATCAACTTCCCAGCCCCAATCCTATTTCGATTGGACGGTGGACCTAAAAAATTGGGCGAGTGTAGTGTACGTACATCATGATGTCATGATTACATTACATGTTCGGACCAATTAGTTGGTACTACAATATGATTTTATCAACTTCAAATCCCGACTTATGTCATTCACCCGCATATTCACAGTACACGAAGCGTAAACTATGTATGCAGATCGATGAAGTACCTGACTCTACGAATTTACGAATTGATCGACCGATAAGTGAGAGTGGTTGAACTTTGCTAAAATAACTCAGAATCATTTATATGATGTGATGTCGAACAAGGTTCAAGCAAAACAGTTACAACTGAATACGTAAATCCTTTTTGGGAGCTGCCGTTTGCAATATAGCTCATTGAGTCCCGACCAACTGATCGCCAGACAGTTGGGCTTTTCAGTAACGTTAAAGGCAATTACAACTTCTCGTCTTCGCGTCGCCTGGGTAATGACTTAAAAGGTTTCTATAGTCAAATTTTAATGTCAAATTGCTCTAGCAAATATCCCAAGTAATGCTAATGATAGATCATACATGCTAAATACAATCAGTGTGAACATATGAGAAAATGAAATTCATTCCGCAAAATTAGAAGTAAGATCACAACAGTAATGAGTGATATTGCAAAATAATGACTACCTGGACAATTTCGATGTAGCCATGTTGGCAAGCTATATGTAAGGCAGTTGCTCCAGTACTACCTGTGGCATCCACGTTGCAACCACGTAGTAATAGAGCTGTTGCTACGTCCACGTGGTTAAACTTGGAACAAACATGGAGAGGTGTAAACCCGTCGTTCTGCGTTGCAGTATCGACGTCTGTGCGGACGACCAAAATGTTAAAAAGCAGATGAGATAAGTTGATATACAAACAACAATAAAACACCCAAGAAAGAACCTTGACTTTAAACCAAACAACTGCGGCATGTGTCACGGCAACATCGATATCAACCTCAATCTCAGTGAAGAGGCAAACAAACATACGTTAAAAGACAATTGAAAACCATTCAGCGCCGTAGCTTGGACGAAATTGTTAGAGGAGCAGTTGAGGTCACTGGCAGAGGGGGTACTCCCTCCCCCATGTCGGAGCGAAAAGATTATCTTCGGGAGGAGTAACGAGTTATTCTGATTAGGGGAAGGGGCAGTTGAGCATCACGAATTAATCTTGGAATAGTGGCGTAAGTTTGATTGGGGTGCTATAGATTATGGGGGGGGGGGGGTTTCGGCCATCGACCTGCAGGTAAAAACGATGCTATCTATTAGTTGGTAATTTGTATGCGGGGTTGGGTAAGTGACTCATCCTCTAAAGCCACCTGGATGGAAGTGGAACAAAAACCCACAATCAAAGCGAATGAAGTTCTAGCCCGCATAGAATATAAGTTACAAGCAGCGTGTATAAAAGCGGAAAACGTTTACTGTGTTTTGCGAGCTCGATAGACCTTTGGCATATATTATGTGGGTTACTACTGAGAGAGGTACGGGCGGCCATACAATTCTGAGTATGACACAGGTTGCATGCCTCGTGCCTGCTGAATTTATAGTTATATTTAGTTATATCTTATATACGGTATATTTGCTGCATATCGCTGAACTTCCCCACCCATCTTTCCAAGGAAATATTGCATTAAGTGGAGCAAATTGTGGAGCAAACGGTTTCAAGGTTTACCGTATTAAAAGTGTAAGACCTATTTGGGACAGGGACGGATCCGGAATTTTGATAGGATAGATTGGGGAGGTTATATGTCCCGTGATAAAATGGTCAAAATAGATTAGGTAAACGTAACCGCGTCTTTACCTCATGTAAAGCTCCACATTCATTCTTTCTTATTTATTTACATTTTTTCATTAAATTAAAACAACACATACAATACTATGGACAGTCTCCCACATCGCCCGCCCTCCCCACACCCTCCCCCCTCAGCAGGATACGGGCTTGCCGTAGCCTGATGTTTAAATATCAGAGTACACCATGCCTCCATCCAAGCCTGTATAAACGATTACAGATCTCGACTGTAAATGTTATTCAAATCATTACTTAGGCTACGGTATATCGTAGCCTCTGAGTTCCTTAGCATAATAATATATACTGAAAATTACCTAGTATTAACTGGACACTACTTTGGCTCATTGGATACGAATTTTCTAGTTGATCTACACAGAAATGATGTATGTGATTCCTTACCTGCGCCATTGTCCAGTAGTAGCTGTACGATTTCTAAGTAGCCACACTGTGCAGATACGTGAAGAGGAAATATACCTTGTTTGTTGGTTTTGTTCACGGTAGCAGAATCATCCTTTAGACATTTCTTTACGTGTCGGAACGATTTCTTTCTGATGCACTGATGAAGAAACGGCATTTTAATATTAGTAATGTTTAAGAAAAGCTAAAGGAGCCTGGTGTGTTTGAGAGGAGACTATTTTGTATGCGTAGTGGATCTAAAATTCTGTAAATGTGTATGTCTGAGGATGGCCCACGAAAAGGAGTTGTTATTTTCATTTAGATGCAGTTACACGATTTTGTCCCTAAAATCTCTGTGACATGTATACAATGTTATTATTGTCATTACGTTGAACTGGTAAAAAAAAAATCCGCACCGAGTAACAACGAAATGTGGGCACCATGCATGCTCTCACCATTATTGAAGGGCGCGGATATCTTTAATTATTGCACTTGACGTGATGACGTGATGCTTGTTTAATCATAAAGGTGTTGAGTATCGGAAATTCTACGGACGATAGTAGGCAGAAGGGTCATATATGATAACATAAAATTGTTGTAAGTTCCAATAAATTGTTATTGTCACACCATTCATTATACTACGTCTATGCGATTGTAATCAATCGCCGCTCTAGATTCTGTAGTTATGCAAGCATGTGTTTGGTTTGTATCACTGCACTGGTTACCAGTTGATACTTGGTTGTCAAGTTTTTCGGCAAGTTTTGCCGTTTTTTGGCCGAGTTGTAGCATTCGAAGCCTTGCGATCAGAATCTAGATAATTCAAGGACTCTACAGCCCGCACGACGTTTACCAGTTATCCAGACCGCCCAAAATAAAAACGGTACAAGTTCTCCATACAGCCCCAAGCATTACCAGACATCCAGACCGCCCAAGGAATACTAGTTCTCAAGACAGACCGCGCAAGGATATAATATTCTCTAAATCGCCAGGGAAAAAATAATGACTGTATGTTCTCCATACTCGTCCGTATTACCAGACAAACTAAAATCAGTCACATGGAGTATCGACCGAACTTGCACTGAGTTACAAATGCCACCTTGAAGTTATCAATGGTGATCCGGTGTACAGGTTAAAATTATTACGGCGCGTATGGAGATACCGGTGTATGTTGCATGTTTAAAATCATTTCATATATAAGTACACAGGGTTGAACATCAAACCTGGGTTACACGACAAACATAAATCACAGATAGAGTTGTTGTGGGTGTGCATCAGGAAAGTGATCTCACGATACAAAGTGCTTTGATTAATTGCCATGCTTCTGATGCAAGTAAGCACCATTTTGGTGGACTAAGTTCCAGAGCACCAAAATCTGCAAATTGCATTAGATACCGTTGGACACAGGTCCAAGATTGCACATACTGTGGGGATCTCATCCAGTTGGCATTTGTCCAACAATGCCGAAAGTATGGTAAGATAACCACTTTGAGCGAGTATGCAAATATATACCACCAAACTCGAATTTGCATCGAACAAGCTATCAGAAACGATGCATCATGTAGAGCAGACAGACCCAGCTTCGGACACGGAACGTTTCATGGCCTCCGTCACTTCCAACAAAAGGAAGCAGTGGGATGGATATATTGAACACATAAAATGGAAACTTACATCAAGTGGAAACTGGATACTAGAGCAGAGTGCAAAATTCTCTCAAACAATGTGAATGTCAAAGTGAATGTGAAAATGTCGAAATCAGGCATTAAACCTAAGAAGATAACTTGAAAAAGAACGAGAATGGCATTGGGGATAGGATCAGCAATTCAGCTTGAAATACAACATGAGTACACTACGAATACAGGTATCGGATGAATGATCCTTCAAGATGATTACCAAATTGCCTTTGCGTCAAAGGTTTTACAACCAGTTAAGCAAAGTATGCGCAAATTGAGAATGAATTGGCTGCGCTTTTGTTTGGCTGCCAAATATTCCATCAGAATGTATTTGGAATATAATTCTTTTGTAGAGACGGACCACAAGCCTTTCCAAATGTTTTGCCTCCACGCCTCAACGCCTACAAAGAATGCCACTGTAGTTGTAGAAGCATGCTCGAGTAAATAAGAAAGGAACCTAAATTTATATCGCTGATGCGTTAAATAGAAATCATGTTATAAAGACTGCAATGCATGGCGGCAAACTAGAAACAATTATTAAAAACTCGATAGACATGAAGCTTATCTAATGAGATGAACGTATCAACGATTTACTTTTATTTACACACTTCAGACACTACTTACTGTTACTTCATTATGTAATCGTCCCTGAATCTTAGAGGTAACGGGAATCTATCTACATCTACAGGTTGTTCGGGTAGTGGTAAATGGAGTTTATTTGTCTATGGGAGTTAGATACTGTCTTAGTTTGTTCTGTTTCTGCTCTCATCAGTGCTATTTATCTAAGACTACTACTGCTAGAAATTGAGAAGATGATAAATCTTTGACAAGTTCATCAGCTGTCTCCTTAGTTTTTCCTGTTCCTGCGAAACTTAGAATTCCTAACCGGAACAACATATGACCTTGGTGTCAGTGAATCCTATTGTTCGACTGCACCTTTTTTCTTGGTTTTGTCATCCAACCTGGCTGAAGGTAGGGCTTGTAAAGGTCTTGACATTCTATCATTGTATTTTGATTTTGCTGCAATGCATTTTGCACTGCATTTGGGTCTTGAACTTGTAGCACATGCTAGGCCTCATTTGGAGTATCTGTACAGGCATGGAATCAATACTTCAAAAGGCAGTTATTGGAGGAAAGAAAAGGTTCTGAATAGGGCTACTAGGGCTGTAATATATATGAGAGGTCATTCTTATATCCAAAGTTTGAAGCATCTTCATTTAGCTTCTCTCTAGCTTAGATGATTTCGTGGTGATCTATTTGAAGCATTGAAATTGTTCATGGTTTTGACAACTTAGTTTTTAATACATATTTTAAGAGTTCAAGTCGATGAGCACGAGGCTTCGACAATAATAACGATATATAACGGTGTCATGAAGCAAGTCTTCTCACAGAGACTTATGGATAGGTGGAATAGACTGTCTGATTCAGTTGTAGTGTCTAAAAGTGTCGATGCCTTAAGAATGCTCTTAGTAGGCACTTTTTACTGGTCCTTGGCTTTCGGGGTCTTTCTATTAGAACGCGTGTCCTTCCTGACCATATTTCCTTACTATTCTTATCTAAACGCATCATTAAGTATTCGTTATCGACATCCTTCAACATGGCGTCAGAAGTAAACCAAAAATAATGTCAATGTGCTCTCGTTAGGAAGAAAAGAATATATTCATAAACGAAGCTATCATCTAGTAACTCCAATTCATCATCAAAGCACATGATCAGGTATAACACAATACTTTATACTATATATATCATGTACGGTACTAGTTCCGCAACAATGCCGCTAATTCCGCTAGCCAAATTCCGCTCGTTCCTGACAATGTATTAAGTAACTAACCTAGTATACCTTCAAACAACTTCAATTTCAAGCCAATTCAATTTCTCAAGGACATAATACTCAAAGGACTAATATAGCTTCTATAGCTTTTATTATAGCTTCATAATATTCATTATGGAACAAATTAAAACTTCACTCAAATTTAACTTTGATGCACCAAATATAGGCACAAATCTAGAATGGAAGAACTGGCGTGCAGAAGTCCAACTTCTAACTGAACTTGCTATGGCAGAGAAGGACGATTCTTTGGGGGTAGCTCCACTGCCCCATATTAACATGAATGATCATATGAACGATCTCTCTTATCATTATATATGACATTTGAGCGACACGTTGCTATTAGGAGTTTCAAACTGCTTGATTTTGGATCATGCATACGCAAACTCCCTTGTATCATATTACAGACTGCGCCTACTAAAACAACGTTTAGGAATGTTGAATTGACTGACGGACATTGACTTGCTCACGCCAGTTGAAAGTACCTGCAAATAGATCGGAAGATTGATTTCTGAACAGAAAGCAGATGTATTTTACTATCGAGTGCAGTAATTTCATTGTCATATAAAATTAGTTACTGATGAATGAACTGCTAGAACAATTTTGTGGAAGGGCATACCCTATGTTCCAATATCTCTGTTTCTGTTTTGAACAAACCTTTACAAGGACCACTGGGTCCAATGTTCATTAGTTTTAGTGAGTATGATATAGAACAATAGATTGGACATTTGTTTTTGTAAAGTAAGAAGGGCCCGTAGTATCACATCTGTTTATACTATACTCTTAAAGTTATGCTACACTCACAATGTAAGAATACACTGATCTTGCATTAGGTTAATTAGACTAATTAATTTGTTATTACTACACCACTAGGCACAAGTTAGCCCAAAACGTAGCTTAAGTTACATAGGACTAGTAGCAGCCGTACAAATTAGGCTTAGTATTGAATTGTACTACTCGACACTGTGCATTAGCAACCTAGGCTCTAGACCCGGAGTAAGATATTGCTTAATTAATCTTACCTACCTAGCTAGGTGTCGCCAGAATACATAGGGCTCGATATTTCTGTAAGAGTTCGTCTATCTGGATATTTGAGATATTGTTTTTCTACCTATAAAGGTATAAAGGTCCCCGAATAACTCTCTCATGAATACTCAATTTGCTAATAAATGTTACGCTTGTCATTAGGAATTCACCATTCTAGAAACCTTAAAAGGACTTTTAAGGTGTACGTTGAATGTTTGCGGAATAACGGTCGAATATTGAGGTCAGAATTCCAACTGCTAGTTGCCAGTGGAAAATAAATTGTTCACCTAATTTTAGCGGCATGCAGTTTACACTCTAAAAGCAGGAAGCATAATAATTATTGCATGTAGGCTGCATGTTGCTCTCAATAAAATGCCACAAAATTGCGTAGATGTTGGCTGTCAATATTATAAACATCATTATTCTAGAGATAATGTAACTGTTGTTTGTATGGTCGTCCAATAATACATACGCTGCAGTTTCTGATAGATCTGTGGAGGAGCCTCCTTTAGTGAAAGTAGGTATGTATATAGTTTAATAGTTATGTGATTAAGCCGGGTTAAGTTTAAAGAACGAGTGAACAAGGTTTAGCCGTAATCATTTAAATATATTAAAATACGGTGTCCATGACTTGAAGAATTCACAGTCACGTGGTAATGACGATAGACGTAGCCTCGTCCTCGCTTACCATTTATATCACATACTATACTTACTTCGTGAATACTCAGCTTACGCTCCGTCTTGTTGGTCTTCCCAATCGTAACCATGGAGACAAGACTTCCGTAAATATCCTCCTCGGAGTCGTCTGATTCGGGTTCTTCTTTTGTCCGACAAAAATCGACGTCATTGCTTGAAATGGATCCAGGTTTGCTCCTTTTCCTCCCGAACTTTTTCTTTCTTTTCCGTTTTGTGGAATTTTCAAAGCCCACTGCGACTAATCCAACCGCCTTGGTTTTGCCTATATTGTCTCCTGACGATTCATCCCTATAATTCTTCTTTGACAACGATCCGCTCTGGTTTTCAGTCACGACTGTGGTGACGATTCCTTCCTCGTAGACAATTGGTGCCACTCTGTTGTTTCGGTCCATGACGAAAGTCAAGACCTTAGGATCACTAGACTTCTGCAGAAAGGAAGTAAATTCATACAGACATCTGCACATTGTACGCTTTCATAGTCAAACACTAAACGTCTGGCCGATATTTTTGTACTAGGTGATGTAATATTTTTTGTATTCAATGTCTCAACATCCATTTGCGATAAACTGCTAAGCAAATAAAAGTACGGTACTCTTATTTACGGTATAATACTTCATGTCAAATATAGGATACATACATTATCATGTATAATTTAGAGGATAGGCTAGTATCTACATACACAAATACATACACAATATTTAAGGTCGTCTTACATGAAGTCACATACCATTTTATACTTATATGACTCATCTGTAGTTTACTATGATAAATGTATGTTCTCTATGGTCCTTCTGGTATATTCACAAAGTTACCTGACATTTTTAATCCATACATCATGGAGCTATTATTAGCGGAACATGCCCATCGGCCATGTACCGTATATCTACATGTTTTATGTTTCTCGTGCCTCTTCATGCCATTATCCAATATCCATTAGTCTTCCATTCGTGTATATTAAATATTAACAAATTACTAGGCAATCCAGTAAAATGAATAAAAGAGAGAAGATTCTGCCCTTTCACTTAGGTCAGCAATACCAACAGAGACAAGTAGTAGAGTTTACTTACAACACACAGACAGTACATAAATGTCTTTCAAATAAATTGGGTCTTACAAATACAAGGAACTTACAAATACACCTGTATTAAGTATATAAGGTACATACAAACACACATAACGGCCTTACAAATACGCCTAATTTAGTCCATTTATAACGACTTTACAAATACCTTAATTTATATGATGGTCTTACAAATACACCGAGAGTACATAACGGTCTTACAAGTACAGGGATAATGCATATACACTGATAGTACATAAGAGTCTTACAAATACTCATATAGTACATAACACATTATACATACAGTACTCTGATGTATATAAATGCATATACAAATCCACCAGACTAGGTAGAGTAGACTGGGGGAAGAGGTGGTATCCACTATGCCGTCTTAGATAATTAATGTATAATTATCTTAGATGCTCGCCTTGCACAATGATGTTACATTTTGCAAACTTTGAAATACATATACACTGATAGTATTAATTATGGCACTTACACATACATGTACACGGCTAGTACATAGCTAAACGTATTAAAATACACTGGTAGTATATATATCCCTTTACTATGATAAGGTTAAAACAATATCCTAGCCATCCGAGGTACCAAGGTTCGGCATGAACGAAACATAAGAAAGTTTATATCCGAGTTTGGCAATGGCTTCATTTATTACTATTTTCTTTATTTATTGGTTTTTCACCTCATTTTGCCAGGTTATGAAGAGCTTTTCGAAAACTGACTGAGAGACTTGTTTGGTAATTATTGAGCATTTAATTTAAACTTCCTAACTTTTTTGGAAAAACCAGTTCGTTAGCAATTGCATCCAATAGTATTTTCATCAAATCACATTTTATATCTATTTATATCTTGGGGGCCGACTCGATACGTCATATCCCATATTTTTGTCTATGTGTGTCCGCTCCTTCCCCACCCCCTCCCGTACGTCATCTACGCCTATATAATGGTCTTACAAATAGCCTACACTGATTGTGCAATGATAGTACATAAGGGACTTTCTCATACATATGATAGTACATAACGGACTCTTACATGCATATGTTATATAGTACATCTTACAAATCCACTGGTCGTATATACATGACTTATACAAATTATCAGCGAGATGAACAATCAGCAGAGCCGATGACAACCGTGGAATAGGCATTTCCAATTCAAAGAGATTAACATCTATTATCAATTCATGCGGCCTCATGAACCCAACCGTTTGAAATGATCACCATATTTTCACCACATTATAAAAAGCATTTTCACAAAGATAATGGGATAAGGTTTAAACAATTTCCTAGCCATCGAATGGCGTGCCAAGATTGTAATTATTAACTTGCTCTGCTCCATAACACCCTCTAAAAGACCAAAATATACTAAGGCGGCTCCCACATTTAAAATCCATCAATCGAAGTTAATCGTCATTCTCCACCCACCCTTCCCCCTCCTACACCCTCCCCGAATATCAGATCTCGATATCCCGTTATATCTGCGAATATCAATTCACAAGTGACTTCACATACAGTATATGGGTAGACTCCAATTACCAATTCCGGAAAATGTGATCAACGAGAGAATAAAATACACGCATCAATTCTTTTGAACAGTATCTTCCTAATAATTAGGCTAATGATTGCATTTAAGAAATACCCCCAAAATCATACGTTAAAAACCTTCACTGTTTTCCCTTATTAGACCATACGGCACAAATATTCAATTAACCTCCTTGATTAATTTAATATTCGTGCCGTATGGTGTCTGCACAGACTCTTTCTTATAAAGCTTTAATTTAATGTATTCAAACAGGCCTACTACGCGGTCTTCCGAAAAACTGACGAGTTTGGCACGATTTTGCAAGTGATCACTTCATTTGAATTTAAAATATATATAATCCTTACCTTGGACTCCATTGATGCCATGAAATGACGGAATTTTATCACACGTATACTGTCTAAGTTACCAAAACTATGATTTTGCACCTTTTCTTGTTGCAATTAACTTACTGATGTGGACAAGGCTGCACGTTGTATACATATGAAGTATTTTCACGGACATGCTATAGTTAACCTCTTATTCGAGGAAGGCCTAATTAAAACGTGCGTGCTTTCCGGTAAATTAAAGGAGCCTTCCTGTTCCAAGTAAACGAAGACCTCTGGATGAAAAGCAAATTATAGAGAAAGAGACCGTTCTAAAGCACTATTGTTTTTATTATTAGCTATTGAGTGTCTTATTTGTTTACGCTGTCGTTAACGTTCACTAAGTGAAACTGGTCTTTGTCAATTAAAACGCCCCTGAACGAAATTTACTGACGTCGGACGCGAAAATTTTAATTCACAGAGGTAAAAAACATGTTGTTAGCTTAATGTATAGCATCATCACTAACATCATCACTACGGAATGTTTTTTATTTGTTAACTTAATAATTATCTTTGTATATTGAATAATTCCCTGTTAGTAAAACAGCATTACACTTTACGAAAACAGACAACGCTCTTCGAATCGGTAATATATAGTCTATTATAGTATAATATGACATATATAGCGATTATTATATAGTATAGTATGATTAGTATAATATGATCAGTATAACATAATTAGTAAAAAGGGGGAAAGTAAACAAGAGAGCAAAACAAACACTTGCGAGATACAAAACAATTACTTCAAGTTAAAATTTATCAATCATTTAATTTAAATTATCACAATTTTACGAACCATTGAATTGATTTTTTTCAATTCTAATTTTGCGGTTCGTTACCCTCTATCACATGAATGTTTAATACTTCCTCCAATAAATGCTTACGGAAAGTATAGTTAAATGTAATACTGTTTCAAAACAGCACTACTGTTCAAAGCACTGGTTTAAGAGCTGCAGTAGTTTAAAAGCATTACTTTATGCACTACGAAGTCTCGACATTATTTGGAGGGGTTTCTGCAAAAGCAATTAACATCTGACATAATCTCAATCGGCTTTTGAGACTCCGTGGCTCTCTCGCCTCAGTCAACATTGTGCGTGTGTCATCGACGTTGATTGGAACTTTAGAAGTTCGTTACTTAATTACCGTACGATTTATATGAATTCGAAATCTTTCAGCTATACTTAATCCCCCAAAGCGATGAAATTGAGCAAACCGTTTTCGTGACCGCTGGATAAACAATTATATCAGCCTGTGACGGGAATAATTCAGTATTCAAAAAAATTTCTTCGAAACCGGGAAGACGATATACGTCATATATACATTAACACTTACGTTGTATACGTTAGTTTAATAACTTCTTTCCGATAGACGAAACTTCGTTTACATTTAACTCGTAACTTACATTATTGTAAGAACTGGTAAATGGGCATGAATTGTTGTTTTAGTATACGATCACCGTTGAAGTGGATCATCTTACCACTTCTTACGGTGTTTGCTTTAACACCTCTATAATTATGTGAGTCACCAGACTATAAATTCGGTCTGTTCGGGGAACGCCCATTTCCTTATCTTCATTTTGTAGCAAATTGCTAAGGTGGTCTGAGAACCTTATTTCTGAGGTGCTCCACTCCACTAGTTATGCATTCTGAAACTAAATAATGCTACTTGTTCACTTGCAAAATCATACTGCGGCCATTGGCTCGCACCGCCAACCCGCGCAATGAAAGCAATATACATGAATGGGGGCATTGGGAATGTTGTCTGCCCCAACCACATTTTAAAGCGAGGGAAGGCGTGACACCCACACCCTAACTCCACCCTTACCCACTCAAAAAGAGATGGCAGGCTTTTGCACGTTTTCACTCCGATGTAGTCGACAAATTTGGTTTGTTTTTTTACAGTCGCACTCCCATCCCAAGCTGAAGGCCGCATAATTATTGACAATAATATTCTAGAAAACCATGTTTCTCTATCTATCTCGATAGGATAACTACGTGTTCCCCGATACAAAGCAGCCAGGGAAATGTTACGTTTGATCATTTGGAGAGGAGAACGTGCCTTCCTCCAGCTTAGATCGAACAAAAAAAAACAGAATTCGGTAAACGTTCGGTCCAAATGTGTTCGACGTTCATTGAATACAATTTTAACTCGACTGGTCTTAATCTCAGAAAATGTTGAAATTTCCCGGAATATATCGGAAATATCCAAATTGTCCAACCGACGACAACGAAACATCTAGTATCCGAAAAATTCAATTTGAGAAATAAGGCTATTAAGTTGAAACATAACTCGCTTTTGGTCATTGATCTATCTTGGGTATGTATCCTATTTTAGAACATTCAGAAGTTTCATTTTATCATTTTATCGTTCCATAATAATGATAATAATAATAATAATAATAATAATGAAAATGATAATGATAATGATAATGATAATGATAATGATAATGATAATGATAATGATAATGATAATGATAATGATAATGA
>JAODAG010247066.1:2455-13194 GCA_027574785.1 Orphnurgus asper | reverse complement strand
ACCGTACCCGCATGGACTGTTCGATGTCTACCACAATATCCATGACATGTATGGAAACCTCACCCATAACTACATCAATAACTACGGTAACTATAAAGAAATAACTAATTTTTTAACGACACGAAAAAAAAAACTAGTTAGTTTAATCATATTAACCAATTAACATAATTAGCATAGTTAATACAATAAACATAATTAATACAATTAACATAATTAATGCAATTAACATACCGTATTTAACATTAATTAACCTAATTAAAATAATTCACATCATTAACATATTATAATTAACGAACGACTGAACTACTAAATTCCTTGATCGCTGGCGCGAGCTGACGCTTTTGGGTGTCCACGCAAGTGCAAGAACCACGTCCACTGAATCGAGGACACCCGCGCAATCATTTTCCCCGCAGTCATACACCTCCTTAAAAATTAAAATGAAGGGGGAAAATCCCTGTAGAAATTACAAACACTGGCGTTATTCGATTGTAGAAGGCTCTTAATTTTAATGAATTCTTTAAACTGAATTCCTACCAAAATTAACGGAGAGCTAGCGTAGTGTCACGCAGCAACTTAGTCAGGCTCAGTTGGGCCAAAGGGGCCCGGGTATTCAAACTCAGTCCCTGTCCAGGCTCCACCCGAGCGAGAGTTACGCGATGCTAAACGAGTGGACATTCAGTCTTGGGGCCTTTCAGACCGTATCGTCATATGGCGGATCATCGTTATAAGTCTGATCCTGCATGGCCCGTCATCATCAGAATTACATACACCGACTAATACTGCCGGTTCGGGCACTCTTCGAATTGAAACTCCGGGAAATTCCGCCGGACTGAACCAAAATAGAATATTGAAGCGTGCCATTCAGGCGAAAGGTCATACATACACATATAATTACACATTTTAACACAAAAAGTGACCCCGCTTCCCTCTCAAGTTAACAAGGTGGCACAACATACACATCAGCATGTACCGTGTCACTAAAGTTCAACGGCTTTAGGCTAAGATCATGCGTAGTAATTAGGACGGCCAGCACTGGTTCAATGGCGGGCGGTCACTACGGGTCCTTCCAACAGAGCCAGGACTACATAATTACGTGGCACTACACTAGCCTAATGATATTTAGGTCTTAGCAGCCTCCGATCGAAATATGATTTGGGGCTGTGAAGCTGGTCAATTTGACACATTTGGGGCCGTGATTTAGAGAGCGTCCAAGATGTTCTTTCTTTTAGTGAAGGTTTTCTTAAAAACCAGCACAGTCTCGATATGGGTTGTTTTAGTTACTCGATTCCGCGGTCCAAAGCTATGATATAAGAATGTTACTGCTACAACAGACAATTAAGAATTAAGTTTATTAAGAAGACGCAATCATAGCAAGAACGGAAACCAAGAATTCGCTGACTCTGTTTAAATTAAGTAGGCCTATACCCTAGATAATAGCTGCTTATCTTTTAGAGAGGGTTAAAGCGAATTCAAAACTGAAAGACATTAAAATAGTTTGCACGAGTCTCGACTGCGCGTGACTCAAATTCGATGTACTTCATCTCCAAAAGAGAAAGATACATTTAGGCTAACAACAAAACCACATAGTTTTGTGCACGGCGATAATGAAAGTTATTTCAGTTGAAAGCGACTAAATTACAACAGTTCACTGAATAATTTGCAATGGCTTCCTCCCTTAGGGCAAGTACCTAAATATTAGGATTTTAACTAATGATTGATTCACGAGTCGACGACACATTTGAGGTGACACGGAAGACCGTTATCCAGATCACAGGCAGGTCCACGTTTCCCGTTACAAGCTCCGTCCTTCGAACTACAACTCGATGGTGCTGCTTTCAATTTCTTCCTGTATGCCGGTTAGCTGCTCGGGAAGGGGGGAAGCGGTAGAGTCCGAAGGGACGGAGTCATGCAGGACCGGCCCGGATCATCGGGGACATGCCAGACTAAACAAGTACAACTTAATAGGGCCAGTCACAACATCTTGGCGGAATTCTTGATAAGTTCAGTTGTTTACTCACATCCTTATTCCCTGTTAGCAATTGTCAAATTAACTTAGGAGTTTCAGAATCGGGCCGGCACTCAGAGAAGGGAGGACTATATATACATTTTAATTAGTTAGAGGCAGGCATCCACTCAGTGATACCACTAACATGATAAGGTGATGGACTATAATAGCCTATAGGCCTATCATAACATACTAACAATATTGGCATCCACTCAGTGATACCAGTGATGGTACGTGGCCGACAGCATTTTCTGGGCCACGACGAATTACTGTCTCTCCGCACCGTGAAAATGATTAAAAATAAATGTACTGATGTGTAATATAATGTATAGGGAAGGCCTGATGATTATTAGTTATACTTGAGATCTAGCCAAGCCTACGTTCAAGTTCAAAAGGTGAGTAAATTATCACATATCATGGCCGTACGTAACCATGCACAGCCTGGAGCGAGATATATAGCGCTCGCAGATTAACTTGTAGC
Source organism: Orphnurgus asper (assembly GCA_027574785.1). Classification (NCBI taxonomy): domain Eukaryota; kingdom Metazoa; phylum Echinodermata; class Holothuroidea; order Elasipodida; family Deimatidae; genus Orphnurgus; species Orphnurgus asper. Next base: position 10,708 of record JAODAG010247066.1, on the reverse strand, counting down.
CTACATTTGGATGTAGATGTTGTGTGAATGTTATGAACTTCTTTAGGTTCAAAACACGTGGTAAGCCAGCATAGTATTACACGTGCTATGATACGTCTACCGCTATTAAAACCAAAAGGGACAAGTATAGGCTACGTCAATCAGAAATGAGATCTTGATACAGACGCCTACAAACTTCCTTGTTGTTGAGAACATGACTTCCTTCGTTACAAGGACGACTTCCTCTTGGATATCAACAACTGGTATCACTTGAAAAGGGATAGGCCACATAGGCTAGTCCATCACTTTAGTATGTTAGGATAGCCCTGTAGGCTAGTCCATCACCTTAGTATGTTATGATAGGCCTATAGGCTATTATAGTCCATCACCTTATCATGTTAGGATAGACCTAAAGACTAGTCCATCGCCTTAGTATGTTAGGATCATCCTATAGGCTAGTCAATCACATTAGTATGTTAGAATAGGCCTATAGGCTAGTCCATCACCTTACGGAACGTTAGGATAGTCATATAGGCTAGTCCATCACCTTAGTATGCTAGGATAGTCCTATATATAGGCTAGTAGTATTTAGTAGTAGTACAATTATATATATATTTCTAAGAAATACTGTAAATGGCACACATGAGACCTACTGGTGTTAACAAATTATGTGACTGCAATGATTTTGACTCCTTGCATTTCTCCATGTCAAATGATAGAGAGCCAATTCAAGGCATTACACAGGAAATGACACATTTCCATACCTGCGTTTGAGGAACCATTGAGCAGAATGTTAGGATCGTTGGCAACAACAAACGCTGGCCAAAAAAATACGATTATATATGTGTGTATCAATAATTTTCCCCTCAGTAAAATATAGTCACTGCTGCACCGGTCGGTGGTAATTGTCCTGAATTTGATAAAGTTTTCCACTTCACCGAGGAAACGAAGGACTATCGAGGATGTGAACACGGGAGGCGTTCACCGTGTGTTGGTCTCATAATAACTTTGATCCGATGTACCCCTCATTCCCAATATGAACACGGTCTTGTAGGCATCAATTTCAGTCTGCATCTCAAGTCATATTTCCAGGTATAACTGTATTTATTTAATATATGCCATGATATACCTCCGAATCCATGCGCACCTTGGTGGAACGAGAATTCTCAAATGAACTTCGTGCCACAATTACTTATATAAAGAAGTATAAACAAAGAATCTTTCAAACATGTCCACTGAGTTCATTTCTTTATGGATTTTTTAAATAGAATTTCCAATCATATCTGTGCATATTGACCTATAACCCTTGACCTAAATAAACGATGTGAGTGCACGTTTCATTTACATAGCATTAAATTATTAAACAGGTTAGCTATAAGCCTCAACAAGCATTTGTCCTTGAGTCTTATGTCGATAATACACTCCAAACGACGTTTAATTTTTATTTGCATAAGTTTTTGGTTTGAAATATTTATGTTTTATGTTACATGATTGCCAATTTCAATGCTCGCAACATTTAATTTCTTTTAGCTGTGTGTATTCGTGAGGGCCTCAGAGGAGCACATCGCTTGTGCTAACGGAGTCGTAAACCCTTGCAAAATATTGTTTTATTAATAATAACTACAACAGTGGAGATTATAACAATCGCATTATACCTCGTGGAAATCTGCCCATATTGACCTATAATCCAAGTTTACCTCCTTGACACAACTAAAAGATGCATGTGTGTTTTTGCTTCATCTATTCAGTCCTATAATTAGCAAATTATAATTAAACAGTTTAGTTCAGCCTCAACAAACATTTTCCCACAAGTTTTGAGGAATTAATACAATTTCTCCACTCTATTCTCATTTTCAAAAATAAATATCCACTTCTAAAGTAATAATCGAAATTTAAAGAAAAAAATTCTTCAACATCAGGTATCAATTTGTTATTACCTCTACATGCAAATATATACTGTTTTGCATTGACATAAAAATTACCTGGAAAAATTCTTCCAGAAAAAATTAACATGATTGCAAGGCCCAAAAAAATGATCCAACATTTCATCATAATCTTTACACAACGTGCAGAGTTGGTGAATCGATAATTCTGATATAAATGATCCAACATTTCTTTACACAAAATGCAGAGTTGGTGAATCGATAATTCTGACGTAATAAATTAACTCCAGTATAAATCTGACGCACAGATCGAAATTAAAAAATATTGCGTTTTAGTATTCTTAACAGAAGCATATGGCATAGAAAACTTGTTTCTGTCCAGTTCCAGTCAACAGTCCACTTACAAAGCTCTTGGGCTTTTGTTTAATCAAAAAAGATGACTGTAAATATTATAAATTTTGTCATTCATTGATAATTGAAATTTTGGAATAATTGTATCATTGCAGTTTACAATACCAAAATAATCCAGATATGAAAGTTTCAATATCATGACTATGTATTCTTTAATAATCATGGTACTGTAGCATACTCCCATCGTCTAAAAATAAAGTATTTGCCTGAAACAACCTATCTGTCTCAATTGTTTGACTGTCAATAGCAGAATTGTTTAAAACTAACTTGTTACGGTGACAGTTACTGGCAGGTATATTGTACGTATGGTAGTCTACCAGACTCGGCATACCAGTCTACCTGCCTGGCTTAAAAAATCACTTGATACATAATTGATACCAGCATTTACAATTAAAGCTACACTTAAAAAGGAACTGCATGGCAACCATGATCTTTTAAGAAATAGTAGATAAGATCTCTCCAACGTCTGAATATTTATCATGAAGATAAAATTCCGCCCATGATGGTTTTTACGACATTCTTCAGAGAATGAGAAATATCAATCTTAACATATTCTTTATTCCAGATGACTGTGCGAAAACAAATCATTTAAAGAGAGAACTTGAACCGGGGTGTGTCAGTAAAACCTGATCGTTTGATAGTTTTATATGACTGAGAATTAGATCATCGTTACAAAAGGACGCCCGCACACTTGCTCGAAAGTCAAAAACTAATTTCCAGCAGCACAGAATACGGAATCTTGTTATGGACACTGGAGGAGAGGGAAGATCGAAGCAGAAGAAAATGGGGGTACGGGGGTGGTGGTAATGGGTGAAGGGACAGAATTATCTCGTCGATAACTGGATGAAACTGATGTCGTAATGTCTTTGAGGGCCTCGCCTCGTTCGAACGAGTCCAAGATTCCGCAAAAGACGGGGGCGTCGACTGGGGTGACGTCGTCACCTACCAAATGATGAATTTGGCGCATTCTTCCACCCGGTGTAGGACTGGCGAGAAGGTTCCATGCAGCTCCTTCCACACATGGCACCTCGAGGAGCCATGATCGCTGTATCGTCATCCTCCTCATCTTGACGACTTCTTGGCAGATTTGACCTGTGCCTGACCCGTCTCTTCTTGGTGCGCCTGACTGAGCTCCTCTTGCACGTGTGGCCTGCATGGATGGTAGTGGCTAAACTCCATGGTGAACTCACCCTTTCCCTGCGTAGTGGACCTCAGTTCGCTAGCGTAGCCGAACATGTCATTCAGAGGGACCTACGGGGGACAAACGTGACGTTATTCTTCGTGCCGGCAATAGCGACCCTCAATAAAAGGAAGTAATCCAAAATGTTGTTTTTATCAAAACGTCAGAGGTTATGTAAGACCATCATCAAACAGTGAAATCAATCTCTACACATGCGACACACTTTGACCCGACCTAACCATGATCTCTACACATGCAACACACATTTAGTACACTTCAACTTTTGACCCTACCTCACTGTGATATATAGACATGCAACAAGAACTTAGTGCACTTCAACCGTTCACCTTACCTCAACGTGATCTCTACACATGAAACACAAACTTGATGCACTTCACCCTTTGACCCTACATCAATGTGATCTCTCTACAAATGCAACCACCACTTAGTGGAGGCCTTCAAGGGGGTATGATCTAACTCGTTTGCCCTCGAAAGGTGTTCCTTCGAAGTCATGCAGCATCGCCGTGATCCAAAGGGGAATTAACGTTCCGATACGACCTCCTTAACGAAGGAGTGTTATTGTATACGAACGAGTCACAAAAGGAACGAACCTCGCAATACAGGTTCGCGTATCCCTCGCTGCCGTCCGTGCCGTTGATGACGCCGTGCCGCTTGTTGACGCTCGCCATCACGCTCCCTTGGAACTCCACGGGAGCCGACACCTCCACGTTCATGACGGGTTCTAGGATGACCATCGAGGCATCGCCAAGGGCTGGAAATAAAAGAGCAAACGATACAACAACAAAAAAACCCACATTTAATATTATACATTTTAATTGGGGAAAGCTACAATGTCCCAACATCATGCACCGCCCCCCCCTGACCACCAGGGTATAAATCCGAAAACAGAACTTACGACCGGTTTTAAGGGATAGGTACCAGAAGGAATGTTGTAAACATGACTGTAGCGTATTCTGGGGAAGGAAATTTGTTTGAACTCCCGACTAGTATTGTTTACTACTTCGGTTTGATACAATACACATTCACAGCTCTTCTAAAGGGATGACCCAAGTTGATAGAAATTCTCTTTCATAATTGTTTCTTATTTCACACTCAGGAGGCCTGTTCAAACTAAACATATTGCACAAAAGGGTCATGGTTAGAGAAATTCCTGGCTGTGATTCATATCACATGAAAGTAACACACAAATCTCCCCTCAAATCAATCGCCGCATTTAATAAAAAATGTGTTTCACTATTACGACCAACGCGGCCACACCCTAACGTATGTTTGAGACCGTATTGGTCATATACACAGGAAAACAAATCAATCACTGTCGTTGAGATTTCAGTCCCATATCTCTGACCAGCTTGTAAAATATACACAACACGTGAATTAGTACAACTATCACGTCTTGAATGCGTTGTCTAGTTCGAGACCCGTACATTAAATCGCGGGGGAGGAGATTTTCATTGTAGGTATTTTCATAATGTAAGTTACACCAGAAAAAAAAAACGACAGGTTGAGACTAAAGTTCTGTACTTATTATGACTATGGCAATTTTTACAGCAAAAAGAAAAAGAAAACTTAAATTAAATTAATATTTAAATTAATTATAATTATATTAATAATTAATATCGTAAGCTTACTTCCCTGCCATATGCCACGATTAATAGAGAATTTTGTTCTCTATCATGGCTACGTCATTGCTTATGGCTTGAATGTGGGTGGAGACTTCCTCAATGAAAATGAAAACGTGATCGAATGCCTCGTGCGGGATAAAATTTCAAAGGTCAGAGCCAACTGACCATGAATCGATTACACGCAAAGCAAAAACGGAAACACAGAGCAGAAACCGATAATAATCACACTTGAATTCCTTTTACCATAATTTTACCTTGCACTTGGATTAATCAAAACGTGATCAACAATCATTTAAGAAACTATAACACTTTTGGTTGTAAAATAGCCTGCTTGTTATATATTTAAATCTCTGAGGCTTTTTATGAGGGGTGCAGTTTGTAAAAAGTGTATTTCCATGGGTTATAGTACCTGGTCACTCTGCGAGTGGCCGGTCTCTCTCTGGCTAGTAGCCTATGGCCCCGGCGTTACTAATTGTGCTTATACTGTGTATTGAAACTGGCCGACTTTAATAGAAGTAACAAACAAACCATGATGTTATTTTTTTACACGCTGGTTCCTAAATATACCTGCAAGGAATTTAAAGCAATTGCTAATTACCATAATTATTTGCATTTATCAGGAATACGAGTGTTTTCCTAGGAGAAACTGTTTGAGAAGGATGTGTTGCAGTTATAGTGAGTATATAGTACATGCAGTTATAGTGGCAGTGAGTATATAGTGCATGCAGTTATAGTGGCAGTGAGTATTATATAATAATAGTATTATATAATATTATATCTATATATATATATATATATATATAATAAAATGGCTAATTATTTTAATTATTTACCTTCATGATTTATAGCTCCACAAAAGTTATTTGGGGATGGCTTGGAATATATGGAAAAATATATCAGGGTTGATCAGGTACACTGGTATTTGTATGCATATTACACACAGGCAGTATCAACTTCTACCTACAGTCCCAGTAAAAACAAAATTAGGCTGAAAAGGCTGGGATATTAATATTTGATATGCACTGTCTTGTTTTGGCATTTCCCAACTTTGCCATGGCATTGAGTAATTAACAAAAATTTAGTATCATGTACTGCACTGAAGACTTGAAGTGACTATTTAAATCGATCGAGTCATATGTAATTAAGTCGACACAGGACAAATTTATTAAAAGAAACCAAATACATGGTTTTCCAACCCTGTTACAGAAATTGATCAAAAAGTGTACGTGCCATGCATACTATAATGCATCCATTCCCTTCTGGAAATGGAAGTCAGTGTGGAGTCGGTATGGAGTCGAAGTAGGGTCGGTTTCAGTGTTAATTGGCTCAGATTTGACCGTTTTAGTCAGATTCGGTCTTCAAACAGACAGATCTGGACTCCACTCAGACTTCAAATCCGACTCGGGAATTGCCTGATCCAAAACTGACTCCAAAACTGTCTCCAAAGTAGACTTATAAATTTACAATCCAAAACCCGACTCCTGAAACCGACTACAAATCTGACTAAAGGAGGCACCTACAGTGAAGGTATAGGAAATCTGGACTTTTTGATTTTCTGGACTTAGAAATTTGGTCAGATTAGAAGTAGAATAAGTCAGACTTTCAGACCATGATTTAGTTCATCATATTAAGGGTTAGCTATAGTCTAATTATAGGCTCATAAAGAATCCCCTGTCCGTTTCGAGTATTATAATGTGCGTAACATTTGGTTTCATGATTGTTAATTAAACGCACGTAGCAAATATGCACACACCGCCAAAATACGTACGAAGACGCATTCCGCATTCTTTGAGAAATTACTGAGGCCAGAGATCAAGGTGTATACACTCGCGTCTGTCGGATAGGGACGTCAAATTGCGGTCCCAGGAGCAGGCCTGGGGAATGGATGATGCCAGCATATGCCAGCCTCGTTAACTTCATTCTTAAACACGTTGGAAAGAGGAATGATGCTTCTTATAGAGCCAGTTTCCATGCATCTAAGATCACAACACAGACAAATGGTTTCTAACCCTAACTATATATACTAATTAAACTTAACAATTATCACATTGTCATTATTTTAACAGTTGGGAAAAAAACAGACTTTTGCAATAAGGCCATCAGCTGGTATCTTACTCATTGTGGAATACCAGAACTTGTTAAATGATATTCCAAAATTCCTCCTTGTTTTCTTGTTTCCAACCTTGCATCTTTTCTCTATTGGAAAAGCGTCACTATAGCCCTGGTACAGAATTGATTAATTCCATTTCCTTTTTTCTTTTTTTCCAACATTGACATAGGCTATACCTACCACACAATCCATTGCCAGGTTACATACAGCTGGGTAACTTTTATTCATTCATTTGCTACACAGACTTGCAACTATGCAGCTATACTAACAGTAAACTTACATCAACCCTCACAATTTCTTTTTTACTTCACTACACGCCAGCGAACAGTCGTTTCAATCGTCGGCAAGTCTGCTCCGGGGGGGGGGGGATGCAGTGCAGTGCCCGGAGGATTCACGGCTCTATGGAATGGAGGATATAGCTACGCCCCGCGCGTTTGACCGATAGATTGGCTATATACGGTACGATTAATCCATCGATCAAACTGGCGGAGTGTGTCACCGCTCGACAAAGAGTCCTTCGATCTCCAGAAGCTGGCCCGGCCAACGAACCAGTAAAATATAGGGACCCAGTGGTATACCCAGGCATGACAAAAGTTAATTTCTAAGGGCATAGAAATGCCACAAAAATAAAAAATGGTACTTTTTTCCGGATAGTACTTTACCACAAAAGGACGTCAAGTTTCTGTTTGCACACGTATCGGTTATGACAGGAATTGTAATGTTCAACCAAGCGTAAGAAACGAGGTGCTGCAGTATTTATGAACTAACTTCGCCCAGAAATTAACCCAAACAATAGGTCGTGGATAATTTCGGATGAAGGTCTCGGACGGATTTGGATCGGACGCCGGATGGAACTGTCCTTTGCGAACCACGCCAGCATCCTGGCCGACCTTGGCTTCTGCTCAAACCTTACAGTATATGCTGACATGAACCTAACAGTATATGCTGACATGAACCTTACAATATATGCGCTGAGTGACATGAACATAACAGTATATACTGACATGAACCTAACAGTATATGCTGACATGAATCTTATACTATATG
>JAODAG010246955.1:0-13194 GCA_027574785.1 Orphnurgus asper | reverse complement strand
CGTAGCTTATATAGTATGTCTGTACAGCATATGACACTTTATTCTTTTCCGCGGTCGATTTGTTTTCTCTGTTACACAAATGACATACAAAGTTCTAGCCATACTTTGAATCAAACATTTTCCTCTACGATCTGTCCATCAAATCGGCATTCACTTTTCCCGGGTAGTCTGTTTTTTATCTTTCAAGGTGTGGCGCGTTTAAAAATGTTTAGGTTCAAGCATTCGTCGTCAGTGAATTACGTCAATGGACTCTTCCATGGTGACCTGACGCAAAACAACTTTTTTGACAAGAGGTCACACGTTATTTTATTAGAAATATGTATCGCCTGTGTTAGTTATATACGCACCGTTATTTGTAAACAATGTCAGGAGTTACCTTGTAAGTTACTTTGTATCACCGAATATTTAGCAAATAATTTTTACACATTAATTAATTTAATTTTCACCACCACCGTACGGCTCTCGGACGGGCTGACATAGGTCGGGGTTAGAATGCGAGTGCTTACAGACAGGGAGTTACAGCTTGTTGTGTGTCTTTCAAATACTCCGAAATGGCACGTTACGTGCCAACTACGGTTTAGATTGCTTCAATCGTGTTAATATTTAAAAGAAAGAAAACATGTCAATTATGTTGAATATGTGGATTACCTCAAAAGGACGCCCTTGGTATAGATAAACCTAAACTTTATAAACTTAGAGGGGACAACCGCGGCTGGAATTCGTTGTCGAATTACGTCATAAGTTGTTTTCAGATATTACTTATAAATACACATTTGTTTCAAATTGACGTCAGAGTAACGTTCGGAAGCGTCGGTCGGTTATGATGACGTTCATTTAATGATCTGCAAATGCCTGTCAAACCGGGAATTATTTTGAGGTTATTGAACTATGCTTCAGCGCCACACCAACCGATCCAATTCCCAGCCCCAAAGGATGATATCGACGTTTAGGGCAAATTTATCAGTGGGCTATTTATATAGTTCCATGTAACGAGTAGCGCATTACTCTATAAGAGGACAGCCCCACCCACATAGACCAGTGCAAACACGAACAGACACCCCCCCCCCCTCAATCGGGCTACTCGGTTTCTAAAGAAAAGCTGCCGCCAAATGGATGTACCACGAAAACATTACTGATGGCATCACACGCCTCAGCCACTATACCCGGCGCCATGATTGATCCACTTAAGAGGCCCTTATGCCGCTGCCGTTGTTTGGTTTAGAGCCCATGGCAACTTCTTTCTTGGTCATGGGCCTTCTTAAAAAAATCACACACATATCGTGCCTGTCCCACTCAACAATGGGTGAGTCGTATGTCTGATAGTCTGTAGTGAACAAAATTGGTGTAAAATTGGAATGGATCTGATCCCAGGCTTGGCGGGCCCCTCGCCCAAGTGGCTACCGCTCGCCATATGGCAAGTCGTTTTTACTTTATATTCCGAATTAAATACATCTTCTATTATTTTAGAGATTAACATTATTTGTAATTAATTACAAATATCTTTAAAGAGTTTTTTAAAACTATTCATGAGATTTCTTTATTTTATGCAAGATAGACTATATGTATAATTATATTAGGGATAACTTTATTGATATCTTTATTTCTATTAACTCTCTATCGGTGTGAATTGCAGATATCTTTAAACGATTTGATGTATCTTTAAATCAAGCTTAGATATATTTAAATCAATTTGAGATATGTAATTAATTAAATATACATTTAATTCAATATATAAGTAGTAAAACGGCTTGCTGTACGATTGTGCCACCAGTAATTATTGTTTTTCTCCTCTCCTAGGAATTCCCAGACTAAAAACGGATTTACAATCGAAAACAATAAACATGATTACGAAACCAAAAAAGAGATGAATTGTCTCTCTATTTAAGTGAACAGAACCATGATCTGAACCGAATAATGAATTTACACTGGATCTTAGAAATGGCTGGGGACTTAATAATAAACTGTTTTTGTCTATACATAGTTCTAGCTTTGCGCCACCTATTTTCTATTCGACCCGTTTCATTATCGATTTTTGAGTCTATTGCAATCGGACTGAGGAAAGAGCAGAGAGCTTTCTCCGATGACAATGTCATGTTACAACAGCAACTGCAGTAAAAAATCTGTTAAGCAATTAAGGTATCTTCAATATTTAAAAGATCCTCGAAAACCGTTAATAACGGTCAAAGTTAAAACACCTTATACTGACGCTCTCTCTACCACACGATGTACTAATTAGTGAGTTCGTTGCGTCGTATGGCTTAGAGCGCTCGATCGCCAATTTAGCTCGAACACCTTTAATAACAATTTTGAATTATTGTTTCAAGACTGGTCCAAATGTCGAAGTTGACAGTACATTTATTACCACATCAATTCAATAACTTCGAGATGGCTGCAATAGGCTACCATGATATATAATTAGCCTATACGTAGGCCTATACCTACTAATTATGATTGTATTCTTGAAACGAGAATTATAAAGAACATATGCAACTCCATTTGCGTTTTTTGTGTGAATGTTTTGGTGGTTGTCTTAAAAATGCACAAGATCTTGAAAAGAATTTTGTTTTCCAGTTTTAAGTTACAGTAACAAATATAAATTATTGTTCAGCTAACAATATTACGTCATAGATCTTGAGTAATTGGAACAATATTCACGGCAATCTAAAAACAAACAATGAGACTGGGATGGTAGAACTTTTGTAATAGGATTGTTAATAGTAATGATTACAAATGATCACAGTATGATGTATACATTTTAAAGAATATTGCATTACAAAGGCATTTACAGCTCACCTTGACCGGATAATTAACTTGGATTAAAGGATTCGTTTGCCTTTCATCTGGAATCTCCCCAACGATGGGAATGCAAGACCTGTACATAGCAATGAACCAGTTACTAATAACAAGAGGCTAAAGCAAGTAATTACCGAATGATACTTTGTGATGCGAATAACCAAGCTTGGGATGTTGATGTTAGTAATTATTATCAACGTAAAGTTGACAGAAAAATCTAGAATTTGTAAAATATCTTACTCTGCTCCCCTTCCAAAATTATATCTTTGAATGTTCAGGGTTTATTTATGAGGCTTTGCTAACCCTTAGCCTACTACACCAAACTAAAAATGATCTAACTGCATCTGTCTCGTAAAGAGGTGGTCAGCATTTTACTAGTGCGCCCTCACTTTGGTACATTTTTTGCTAGCTGTACTGTAAATTATGCAGGTCATACGTACGGCTGTAACTGTGCTTATTATTAATATTATGCAAGCTATTTTTTGTAACAGCACAAGCGTCTAGAAATAAAACATACGCAGAAGAAGATTCCATTAAAGATTAGAAATAGTCTCAGAGAAGAATAATTTGCTTATCGAATTGTGTTTCACTCACAACTAGAGCTTATCGCTTTCGGAATCGTAGCTAATATCAGTACGTGTTTTGGGACGATCTGCATTCATTTGTAGGGCTGTCCTCCTTCCAGTCATGGGCTACACATTACATTTGGTCATTTGGTCTTGACAACTATATATAATCTGACAAATCGTATTTACTCCTTTTTCACCGTTTCCGCCAGGGTCGGTAAAATATTCGACTACATTAAATGCCGTCGAACGTATGTATGAGTCGTCATGAATTTATCGAAGTTACCGCGCTTGAACTGAGGGATCGGAGACGAATAGCCATAGGCATGTAAGTTCTTTTAATTAAGCATTTTCTGGCTGGTACAAAGAAGGCCCCGTACGCTTACCGAATATTCACATCAGCTGTGTAGATGATTCCCTGAGACAACCCGGGCTATACTGTTTGTGGAAACGTGATGGGACCTTTGAGAAAACCAGTGTCGCTATGTCCGCTTAAATAAACATTACCCACATGCTCGCTTTGTCGATAGCTGCTAGCTCTTTAAGCAGTAGCAGCATGAACAACAATTATATAGTGTAACCATATTATATATATGTATATATATATATGTATATATGTATATATATATATATATATATATATTCCAATTTTGTCCCAACTTGGCGACTAACAGCCGGAATCTCCAGTACACAGATCATTACAAGTAGTGAAGTGCCCGAGTGCCTCCCTCTTGCGTTGAACGTATGCGCTGGTTGCTTTTATACTGAATCAGTTACTCCAAAGAATACGCGCGTAGATAATATAACAATTATCAAAGACACCGCGCCAGCTGAGCTATGCGGTTACGTGACTTCCGGAGGCCGGAGATTCGAGGAACAAGCCGGCGCCAGTTCGGCGGTCACGTGACTTCCGGAGACCGGCAGTCGAACAAAGGCCCAGCGTAAAGATCGCTTTCTTCAAAGGGAAACATCTCCGAAAACACGCACGACTTTACATTAGCATAATTTAATTATCACTAATATGTGTTTACACGTTTAACATTTAAAACCATCACTACAGTTAAACACGGCTTTAAAAATCCGTAGGCGCGCTCAGTTACACACCTCCCACCTAGGTTTCTTATGCGTCCTCGCATAAACTTACTTTTAAATTACTTTACAAAAACTTTCTCGGTCGTTTTCTTAAAACGCATGCATCTTAATATAATACTGTTACTTATATATACATAAACACGAAGAAACATATTTACACGGACTTATCTACATGAAACGTTCAGTTCAAACATTCCAGGAAGCTATTCTGTCGAGTTTTGCGTTGTGTTCTTCTGTTGGTTACCGGAAGTGGACCAATTATTTCCATGGCGCATCTTTGAAGGGGTTCACCAGCAACATACTGCTTCAGCTTCGCCTTCGGCTTCTTCATCGGTCCTTTGCGCGTCGCACACGTATCACAACACCTGCTCCATTTTTCCACAGCTCGGCTGTACCCGCTCCGTTCTGTATCCTGCTGAGGGTTTTCTCAACATGAAGAGCCCAGACAGTCGAAAGCTGTGAGCTTGCTTCATGATCTCCTCTTTCAGTACCCGGGGGACGACAAGTTGCCCACTCTGTAACAGCTTCGGTCTTCTTCATGTCCGGCGCAATTCCGTCTTGGGTGTCCCAAGTAAGTTACCTGGTTCGGGAATAAATTACCTTTCTTGGCGGAAAGTTTTAAACCGGCTTCTCGCAGCTTACCCAGTACATTGGTCAGCCTGTGTGTTGCTTTATCGAAAGTGTTCCCATAGACTATGACATCATCCAAGTAAAGAAGGCACGTCTGTCACTGTAGGCCTTTCAACATTCTTTCTATCAGTCTCTCAAAAGTGGCAGGGGCGTTGTATAACCCGAAGGGTAATACCTTGAATTGATAGAAGCCACTATAGGTCACAAATGCTGTCTTAGGTCGGTCGCCTTCTTCCATTTCCACTTGCCAGTAACCACTAGCCAAATCCAAGGTGGAAAACCATCTTGAACCAGCCAATGTATCTAACGAATCGTCAATTCGGGGTAGGAGGTAAGAATCTTTCTTCGTAACGTTTTTTCAACTTCCTGTAGTCCACGCAGAACCCTGTGGAGCCATCTTTCTTCTTCACCAACACTACCGGGATTGACCAAGAACTTGATGAAGGTTCGATTATGTCTTGACGTAGGATCCTGTCAATCTCCTTCTGTGCTTCAGCTTTCTGATGAAATGGCAGTCTTCTAGCCGACTGTCTTACCGGTTTCGCATTGTCTGTATCGATTCGATGCTTCGCCAAGTTGGTTCGTCCGAGGTCCTCAGAAGACGTCTCAAACACGTCAGCGAACTTAGTCAGAAGCTCCGTGACCCTAACTCGCTGTTCGTGTTCGTGTTTCGCTCGTTCCATTCGTCTTGTTCCTCCGGACGATTGACTTGAACTCGAATTTTTCCGACACAGACCGACAACCAAGTACACTATCTTCTACACTATCCACTACAGTAACAGCATGACACGAACCCATCGTCGTACACTATCTTCACTAGCATCCACTACAAACCCTGGCCAGCATCAAGCCATGACGCTTCATGATCCGACGAGGCTCAACATGCCAACCTGTTATATTTTGCCGTTGTCCGGTGGCTGTCGAGGGGCAAGGCCTTAACCAGGGTATACGAGCTTCATAAGCAGGTGGCCACGTTTTTGGATGAGATAAATTCCGAACTTGCCACATATTTCAAAAATGAAAAGTTCATTACCGTTCTAGCATATATGTCGGACATTTTTACACTACTTAACGACTTGAAGATTTCATTTCAAGGAAAGAATCAGAAATCTAATAAATCTATTTTCATAATGTACGACAAGATTTCTGCTTTCAAGAGTAACTTAATATTCTGGCATAGTCGAGTCCAGGACAACGAGTATGACATGTTTGACAATCTGTTTTAGCTGAATGATACTGCCGATATCAAGGATATTGTCTTGACCCATTTGACAAAGATGAGTGAAAAATCCAATGAGTACTTCCCAGTGGATCCAAGAGCTGAAAACCAGTGGATTCGGGATCCGCATGCGGTAGAGTTGAGCAACGTAAACTTGCCAAATCAATTGAAGTCCCAAATTATCGAGTAAATCCGACTGAAGAATGTATTTGCTTCACCGAACGGGTCTTTAATTAAGTTTTGGATACAGGCGGAAGGCGATTATCCAGAGGTCACTTCCATTGCGATTAAGTTTCTGATGCCATTCACGACGACTTGGTTTCTCAAGCGTTACGTACCTCAAGTCTAAATATAGAAACAAATTTAATACAGACGTTTTGTTCGCAAATCTTAGAGTAGCGTTATCACTCCATCAGTGCAAGAATTGATGAACTCTCGAAAGTCAAACAAAACCACCGTTCGCACAAGTTTGATGAACCATGGATGTATTAAAAATGAACCATGGAACAATCAACATTCAATCAACAATCAACAATCAACGATTAATCGTTAGCTATATTTGAACGTTTGGTAACAGTTTGGAAAGATTTATTGATTCATTTAGTCACTCTGTCTATTGTTAGCACGCCTTTATCTCAGAAAAACTCCACCAGAGAGAGAGGGGGGGAGGAGAAAGACTACGCCCATCTTTGTATCTCATTGACCAATCCGCTACGATCACTGACTGACTCACCGACTGTCTCACTGACCGCGTGCGTGGGATACATAGAACAGCTAACGATGTCAAATCATTGAATATCGGAACGTGGAGTTGGTATTTTGGTCCATGGATGGGCCGAGGCTGGGTGCCTCGAATCTTTATTAGGCCGGGAAGTAAAAAGTTTACGGAACGCGGATCTATATCACCCATCATCTGCATCACCATATTCTGCATCACTATCATCTACATCACCGACCTCATCTATATTTTCATCTGCACAATCACCATCAACTAATCTCTCAGGAGTTTCAGTGATGATCTGACCCCACGTGACTGTTTTTGAACACGATGTTAGATATATCTGGGAACGGTCATGCAAAACATTACACTCAGACAACGACCTACAGACAGCGACCTCCTCATGATAGGCGAAACCTGTGAGAGCCATTGTGAAAGTCATTATTGAAAAAATAAAAATCATAAAAGGGTTTGTTATATCCGTTTACGTTCTCTCCAGTCAAATCCATCTCAACGTAGCGTTCACTGATTGATGTTTTGCCTAATTTCCAGAATAGGATACTTATCACTTTTCTTGTATATATACTTGTCCATCCTCTTACCGTATCTTTTTCGTCATAAGACCGCGAGATATCAGATGATTGCTATTTGCACACAACATCGTCTTGTAAACTGGAGCTCTCCTTTTCATAAATATTTACAATTTTATAAAACAACGGTCAACAGAATCGTGACTGACAAATTTATCTTTAAAATCAAATTAATGTTGATGCTATAAGGCTGGATCTTTTAAATTTAATTTTCTGAGGAACTTAATCTCCTTAGGAAGTTTATAGGTCAGTATGTAGAACCTATTACTATGCTTTTTATTCTGTATCATGTCTTTCAGAATTCCATGACGATTACATCAGCAGCATAGCTTTCGATATTGGAACCTCTTTATGAGGTTGCTGCTCTGCTTTGAAATTGTCAAGATACAATATTCAGGTTATGTTTTATGTAGAGTTTTAAGCAGTTTTATTACTTGTTTATCTAACAAAACGAACGATACATATTTTATGTCTTCTTCAAGCACCACACGTGAAATATAAAGTGGTAATGAGGGTAAGTATCATGGGCGGTCCGCAGGGGGATGAGGTAAAACGGTAGCTTCCCCGTGGAAATTCAAAATACTGAACAAAGTAGCATTTTGTTATGGAACTATGACAGGTTCAGAAAACTGTTTAAATATATAACTACCGATATTATATATATATTATGCGAGTAATCGGCAGGACCTGCCATCCGTTATCGACTAATATGCAACGGTATAGGCTAGGCATAGGCTAGTCCTAGCGCTGGGAACGTAGCCAAATTTAGTTTTAGACGTAATAAATGTTGTCGGTAGAAGTGTCAACTTGACAACACAATCAGTTTAGGGGGCATACTGAGTTTAGGCCGCTACACTAACCTCAGTTTGGTACCGTCATTATGAGGTTAGGCAGTATAAATTTATACCTTTAGTACGGCGTAATACGTTTTGAATGGATTCTGAGACGGCATACAGAGCTATGGCACGAATGCGCTTCTTCTCCGAAACTCCAAACGTTCGGCGTTAGTGCATTATTTAATTCACTATATGATCAATGCGTCTGACAACAACTACGATGCAGAGTCCGACCAATTAAGTCACAATCGAGAAATTAAAGTACCGGAACGCACGTGCAACGTTTCTGTCACACACACACACAAAATGTCATCAACCCAGATCAAACGAATATTCGTGTGTCTGGTGCTCTTATTTGATCAAAGAGTGTTGGATCATTCTACTTGGAGGACGACTCCAGCGGCGTGTCCTATTATCGCTCTAAATGATGGAATTGACAACGGCAACGCCTGATTAGCGCGTTATAAGAACGGTGGCAAACGGACGCAAACCGTAGTTCATACCGTTGGAAATTACAATGTATGTAATGCGCGTGCGGATCCGCGTATTGGATTAGTTTGGCGTCGAGATGGTACCCCTTTATTTGGGTGACTTTTCTTAAACAGCAGCAATGGACCTCCATATCACCAGGATGCATCGTATTTACTTATTGAAAGTTTATTTGGATATAATAGGAGACAGAATTGTGCTCAAGATCGTGTGAATTATTGGACCTATTATGTACGACCATTCGTGGAATAATGCGCAGAAATATGTATGATAGCAGTGACGACGTTAATGAGAAACATCATGTTACTTTGACATAACAAGTCCAGGCTATCGATATCATTTTTGCAATTGTTCGGCTATTGATATCAGTCTGCAGTTGTTTGGCTATTGATATCAGTTGCAGTTGTTCGGCTATTGATATCAGTTTGAAATAGTCCGTATCGCTTTTGTCGAGAAATTGATCGAGTTATTATGAGAGTGGTTGTTGTTTAACAAACGTACGAGAATAGTCTGATTGAGTCTTCCAAAAAAAGACTTCTGGATACGATTTGAGGTTTCACTTTAAGTTTTCAAACCTAAACATTATCTATGTTCGAAACGACCATGTCCGGTGAAATTGAAAACACAAGCTGCGTCTATGGTGTTTCTACTTTAATCGAGCAAAGTACGGAATACGGTTCGACTCTGGGTTCGTCCGAGGATGGTTCACCGTGGATATTTAGTGCTGTGGCATTGGTAGTCATTTTCCTTATTATCTTCGGCAACACTCTGGTTTGTGTTGCCGTTGCGACAGAACGGAACCTCAAGGCTGTTCAAAATAGGTTTTTAGTTTCATTGGCCATGGCAGACCTCGCTGTAGGGGTGGTCATCATGCCTATGGGATTAGTCAACCAACTTCTTGGCTACTGGGTATTTGGCGTTGTCCTATGTCAAATGTGGAAAGTATTCGATGTCCTAGCATGCACGGCTTCTATCTGGAATATATGTCTCATTGCAGTAGACCGATATTGTTGTATTACCCGCACTGTAAAGTATAGCGTATGGAGAACATCCCGGCGTGTGAATATGATGATAGTTTTTGTATGGACTCTGTCCATGTGCATTTCTGTTCCTCCTTTGATAGGATGGCGAGCAGACGAGTCGCCATCTGGAAAGTTTAAGTGCCTCATCAGTGATGACGTAGGTTACATTTTATTTTCAACGATGGGATCGTTCTATATTCCTGCTGTAATCATGGTCATAACATACACCAAGGTTTGGAAGGCCGCGAGATTACGGGCCCGTTATAATTCAAGCGCTCGTGTAAACGTCATTAAATATTCAGACAATATGCCATCCAGGAATGAGTCTGGTTACTACAAAGAGAGCAGCCATGCTGTGGGAAATACCGTCAACCAGAATACAACAATTTCATCGAATTCTCAAGAAGATTGTGAGAGAGGTATTGGTCAAACTCATCGGCGAAATGACCCTTCTGAAGAGGTCGATTCATCAGATCAAGTTAATCATTCTACATTACAAACACAGCGTTCTGTCGACTGTTCGTCTACCGTAGATCGCTCGAAGCGAAGACTTGCTCAGAAACGAGAAAGGAGAGCTACTATTGTTTTAGGTATTATTATGGGTACATTCCTGGCCTGTTGGTACCCCTTCTTTCAACTCTACGTCATATCTGCGCTCTGCCAAAACGCCTGTAACATTCCAGCCCTGCTATTTGATATTATATTTTGGATCGGTTATTGTAATAGTGCTCTTAATCCAATAATATACACGATCTTTAATCGAGACTTTCGCCGTGCATTCGTGAAGATACTAAGGAAACTAATGTGTAAATTGTCTTCTGTTCCAATTAATTAACAGTGTACTTAGATTTTAAAATGTCACAAGGATCTTGAGTAGCCCTGCGAAGAACTCGTCGAATTCCTATGAGTGAATATAATTAATTTAAAAATAACTAAACCTTAGTTGGCAAGAGCTCTGTACCGAAGACCTAACGATAAATTGCATTACTTTGTTAACAACGATTATGGTTTGAGTGTATTCAATTTAGTTTCACTGCATTACTATGTAGATAACAAGTATGGACACGGGCCCAAACATTAATTGTTACTGGTAATCGCGCCGGCTGTGAATGTAATAAATAATCCTACGTGGACGTATGCTTCACTCACTCAGTGCATGTCGCATCAATACAATCACGTTTACTTCAAGGGCAAAATGTCATAACACTGACATTGCCATTCGTATAAGCACTGACAAGTAGTGCATGTCAAAATTTAATCCCGTATGATATATTATCGTACAATGACACGTAGATTTATCATTTTGTAAAATTCCGGCCTTTCGTTTTAATGTAAGCAGTGAAGAATAAAGCAGTATGATGAGATGAAAATAAAATAAATAATATTTTCCTCGTTTGCATTTTCAGTGAAAAGTTATGATCCTGTGTAGCCTCTCGTGGATCATGTTATGAAGGACACTATTAATTTAATATTGACGTTTGTGTCCCACACTAATGGAAACTATACGAAACATAAAAATAACTCATCATGTGCAGAGTCAACTCGGAAAGAAATTGCAGATATTCATATTGTGAAAACACAAGGTTACAACACAAGGTTCAGACTATATATAATGTTTCTTTAAACCTGCTTCTCGTTGTCTGATTATCGTTGTAATTTACTAAATTTCTATTTGTAACAATTAGCTTTGATCCACTGTTTTGCATATAGAGTAGTGTGTGCTAAAATATATGTGTATTTTCATTTGGAATACGTATTTTCTTTAAATATATTAGATGTAGAAACTGTTCAGTTAAGATTTTTATCGGATAATGTTATATATTCAAAGCTATTTCACAAAGCGGTGCAATCATGTATATATCATGCCACTGATGAAAACTTTTGTTTATTAATTGCAATAAATATATACGTTAAATCATTGCGAGCCGGTACAGAGGGGTATACATAATCAGAACACCAAATATCGCTGTACAAAACAATGCCATTTGTTTTTTATCAAACATATAGCCTATAGTAATACATTGTTTGTCTTATTATCAATGCCTGTCGTTTCTGATCACGAGTCTAAACTATATAATAAGCCATTTATTATATTACATGTTACGTCTCTTACGGAATGAGAACAGTCCAAAACATGCATGAGATATGTTAAGAATGGCAATTACTGCAACATGTCTGTAAATGTATTTTGACGGCGTATTAATCCGCTTGGTGCTACTAGACTAGTACACCGATCGGTATGAAGACATATTTCCGGGGTACCGTACTACATAATCTGGTAAGAAAATTCTTGATCTATTATTGGGAACATTATGTCCATGGTGAAAAAGATATAAATATTAAAGTAATATTTACAAGATACGTCTCTTGTGTTCTAAAAGTAAGCTTGGTTTTGCTTTCAAACTAGAAAAGCAATTAAACAATTAAGTCACTCGTTATAACGTTGAAATTGCTTGTTTTTACCAAACACAAGGATTTATGTTTTCGTAAAGTATCCAAAACTATATATATAGCTATATAAGTTTCGTTGGCGATTTTCTTGGTTTCTTGTGGATATTCTACACATGGCATAGATGTACTATCTTTATTCTCCAACAAACTTTGAATATTAACTGAAGAACTTTCCACATAACCTGAATTGTTATGAATCAAGAGCTTTCCTACGTTGCAACCAAAAGGTACACTAATTGTCGATGTTTTGTGTGAGTCCGAGAGTAGAAAATGAACTGCCCAAAATCGTCAGTAAAATTAATTTCAAACTTGGGGGGGGGGAGGAATATCGCTTCTAGTTTTCCACCTCTCGATAACAAAAACCGTAGATGGATTAATTTGGCAGATGATAATGGCACTGCAGCAGTATTAGGTTGGTACTTAGTTACACACTATATTACAATTTAGACACAGACCTTACCTCGTTATTGAGGCTTAACATAAGATGGTAGATATCTCACCCCTACGGTTATAATCACATACCGGTACTTCGATATCACAATATGGTCAATATCTCAACCCTACGGTTATAGCCACAAACTTCGATATCACAATATGGTCAATATCTCAACCCTACGGTTATAGCCACAAACTTCGATATCACAATATGGTCAATATCTCAACCCTACGGTTATAGCCACAAACTTCGATATCACAATATGGTCAATATCTCAACCCTACGGTTATAGCCACAAACTTCGATATCACAATATGGTCAATATCTCAACCCTACGGTTATAGCCACAAAC
>JAODAG010246511.1:0-13208 GCA_027574785.1 Orphnurgus asper | reverse complement strand
TATATAGGATATATATATATAGGATATATATATATAGGATATATATATATAGGATATATATATAGGATATATATATATATAGGATATATATATATATAGGATATATATATATAGGATATATGTATAGGATATATATATAAGTAAATTGGTAGACTACGGTACAAAATGCGCGCCATAGTTGCTATCCCATCCTCAAAAACGAAGAAATGGAAAATAATTTCCCAACTTCAAGACGATTCCTCTTCCGTTATAGGAGTTGACGCTGACGTAAATTGTTAATCGCCCGCTAACTAGGTTAATGTCCCGATATAGGCCACACGTATGTCTTATTTTGGTTCATTAAGGAATTATAATAATATGTGAGGAATGCTATAGCAAATTATAGTCCAACTCAAAATCATGTTTCATGAGGAGTAAATTTTAGTTGAGGGGGTAAATTTAGAGCAGTTGTCCTGGCTACGTACATATGCACACATGTAATACGGTTTAGGTCGGAGTTTAATTAAAACAGTAAGTGGAATTCTTTCGTAACGTCAATTTTGTTCTCAGAGTATTGAACTACCATGCAGTTCAATTCATTTTTCAATATACTTTCGTACTGTCTAATTATGTTCTCGAAGTATGGAACTATACGGTTCAATTCATTTAAATTTCGAATACGCTCATTTCCGTTATTTTCTTTGAACTTCTTGGAACGCCATAGCGACCAGGAGCGTGTAACTTGTATCCTTGAGTTTATTTCCAAGCATTATGCAACATCACCGCCCTTGATGGGTGGGGGACAGGGGGAAGGTAGTCCGGGGGGAGGGGAATGATGTAGGGAGGGGGAGGTGGGTTGCGGACACGCCCCCTCATCATTTGAATATCTCCCACACTGACTGATTTTCAATTTAATTAAATCTGGCTCTATAATTCATGTGGTTCTACGCCCTCTACACATCTATACGCATGAATATACAACAACCGCTCTTTAGTGTAATTCCTTATAATAGACAAATCTGTATATGACGTCACATATCCTCTTTGATTTGACGTATTGTGCGAAGGACGTATACGTAATGATGTCACAGAACTGCGCATGACGTGAATTCCTATTTATGACGTAGGAGGACCAGGAGAGGACCATGGCCACGGGGACTACTGATGAAAGTGAATTTACATATAATGTTGTTAGGTTGAGGGGAAGGTGCCTTCCTTCCACCCCCCCCCCCTCCCCGATCGACTTCCCCCTCATGATTTCCGGAAAAGCATCTTCACAAATTTGATTTTGCTTAATTAATTGTACTCATGTGTGTCTGCGTGACGTCATATACTTCTCCATACTGTGAGTTATACTGATTGCTATGTCATCCATTGTAGATACGCCCAACTCGTCTACACCACACTCCTCCGTCATATTATACTTCTCCATACTGGGAGTCAGTGTACTGATTGCTATGTCATTCATTGTAGATACACCCAACTCGTCTACACCACACTCCTCCGTCATATTATACTTCTCCATACTGTGAGTCAGTTATATTGATTGCTATGTCATTCATTGTAGATACACCCAACTCGTCTACACCACACACTCCCCTAGCATAAATATGGTGGCTCCCCAAGTGTGGAAAATTGGTTTATAGCCTAGCCGGCCTACCTGTTACATGTAGTGAGGTTTGACGTCCATCTGTTCGAAACATGATGACGGTCTTATAAGTCGTAATGCGTTAATTGGTAATCTGAAGCATATGTTTCATACCAGGAACCACCGATCCGACCCGGACAGAAGGAAAAAAAAAACAGAACAGTGAATATCATTAGCCTACTTGGTTAGATATACAGTTTCCTTGGTTATAGAACAGCAAAAAATGTATTAAAATAAATAAATTCATATTTAAGCATTAGAGTCCTTGACCAGGTACCACGCGGACATTGGACGGAATATTATTACTTTGGTTTTCTTAAGTTGTACCAGAGCAGGTTTAGTACGGAAAACAAGACTCAAACGACTTTTTTTGTAAAAAAAGAAAAGAACTCGAACTCAATTTTTGGATTTCGAGGACGGTTTGGCAGTTTCTAGAGAGGAGAGATTTCGGTTTTGGGGAGAGAAGACAGCTGACGTGTTTGGGGTCATATGTATTGGTTATTATTATAAACATTCCGGTGTGTGTTGTCATTCATGAGGCGTGCAAACAGCCCGATGAACATTGCTGGGCTGAGACGGCGTTCTTCTCTTCTTTGAAAGTTAATTAATAATTAATACTAAAGTAATAGATGAGTTGGCCGCACCACTGGTCTTGATATAGTTGCCTGCATGTTGCGTTGCGAAGACAGGTCAAACAGGTCGCCATTGTCAACTCGTCTACTCTGCATTTGGTAAGTTACATTCGCTATTTAATATTAATATTATGTATATAGGCCTAGTATTGTATCATTCATATACTACCCAAAAGAAACCCCATTGATGTTCAACTAATCGCTGCGGTTGGCATTGGGATGAGAAGGGGAGGGGGAACTATAGATTATAGGGTACACTACCTACCTTTTCTTTAAATATGACCAAAACATATGTGAACATTATTATACTTATAGGCTATTGTGAGAGAAGCCTATGTTTACATTATGCTTGGTTATCATTTGAAGAAAATGAAGAAGCTCTGCTGTCACTCTCGTACATAGAAAATGATATACCACACACACACACACATACATACACACCTTTGTAAGTTGGTAACATTCTCCACATATAATGATATAGTAATGTGCCTTAATTGCGAGGGCCGGGCCCCCTCTTTGCGAGTTAGTTTCTTTTATCTTGAGGAGTTTTATTTTCCAGGAGGGGTTCCGTTTTTGGCAGGGTTCCCCCCCCCCAAAGGTTATGCGAAGGGTTCCGACAGGCTTGGGAGGGGGGATCTTATTCTTGGATTTCTTGGAATGTTAATTGGGGCCCACTGGCCCTTTCATCTATTGAGACGTATATACCGTGTATCGTTTATTTGGGGACCTTGCGATTTATTTTTATCTTTGGGGGTGGGGGGACGGTTAGTATTCACATGATCGTAACATATTTTAAGAACGAAACATTTTCCAGCTCATTACTTTGGCCTGGCATACAATTGAAGAAAGTTCATTTAACGTTTGTCTACAAATAATGCAAACCTGGACACAGATGTCCTGGTAGTTATACACGGACACCGGCAGCCGGACCTGCTCGCCGCGGATCACCGAGTAGGGAAGGCTGAAGTCCACGAAGAAACTCTCGACGGACACCAGTGAGGAGGTCCGGCTGAGACCGAACCCGTGGGCCTCGGAGAGAGCAAAGGCCTGGGTGGACCACGTCGTGATAGAATCCGGAAGGTGGACCCTGAACTGTTCTTGCTTTCTCGTCGAACTTAAACGCAGAAAAAAAAAAAGGAAACGGTGAAAAGAAGCAAACATTAGCGCCGGTAAAATGACTTCGCCGCACGGCCATTTCCATGAAGACCGTGAACGCCGACGACGCGTGAAACGGAACGGACGTTATAGGGCCAGGCTTCCTCAAATGGCGGCGCGCGCGATACACTTGTGGCGCGTGGTGTGGTTTCAAGTGGCGCACAAAAATTTAAAAGAATTTTAAAAACAAAATTTGATCTATTGCACATTCCCCCTTCCGAGATTTTTTCGAAAGTTCCCTTCAACTAAAATGCCTTGCGAAAAAAGAAAATTTTTGTTGGCAAAGTTGGTTAGAAAAAACTTTTTCTTTGGTTTGGAACCGATGTCACCGCAATTATTTCCTTTTTTTCGCCAGGCTGGAGTAAATCTTGGCAATAATGAAAAGAAGCAATGGTTCGTCCCTTGGCATAGTGCTATGTTTCAAATTAAAAGCACCAAGAAAAAAATGAATTTTCCATTGATGATGAGAGACGCCCCCCCCCCCTCAAACGCAACCTGTGGCATTTCCAAAGCAGGACCTGAAACCCGCTGCAGAACTGACCTCATGTTGTGGCAATTCCACAGCCAAGTTTCGGGAAAGTACGCCCTGCGGAGGTTACGCGATGTCCTCCCACCGCCTCCTCCTCCTCCTCCTCGGCGGTTCTTCAACGCCTGGTAGAGGGCGGGTCTTTCTTCTGGTGGAAATATAAAAACAAAAGCAAAACCTTTAAAAACAGTTTCTGTCAACATTACAATTGCAAGTTGATGATGAGCAGTTTAATTATGCAATACGAAAATATACGCATAGCGCGCGCAACGGCCATAACCCCATGAAGCGCACGGCTCGCATTTAAGCTTATAGGCTTTGCGATGTTAAACTTTAACGAGTTCAATGCTAGAAACAAGTGGGGAACACGGTGCATCAAATATGTGCTATGAAGTAGCCTCTGAGTGTAACAATTAGCTTCGGAGTAAACGACACATATATCCTTTTAAAATGTAACGTTTAGATTTATTCTGGGGAAGGACAAACCTAGCTGCCTCTCCACCGGCAGATTTTTGGATTTGTGCAGGTAATGAAAATGCTGAAGGATGTGACGAGGGAATTTGATTTCCCAGGAAGAAAAAAACGCCTAAACTGACACAGGTCATCAAATAATCTCAGCCCCTGACCGTGGCAGCCAGTCTTTGCCAGGGCAACTCACTGGTCAGTGAACGTGGATCCAGCGTTTGAAATTATCTCTTTCCCTGGAGTACTGACTGGATAGAATCAGTTCTTTGGCATATTGATAGCTCTGTGTAAGTAATTGTGTTCACAGCTCAAGTAACTGTTATAACAGTTGTTTAGGACTTGAAGTTGGACAGAGATGTCTGTTTCTGGAGTTAAACGTCATGTAACACCTACACCTCCGGTAAAAAACTGGTGCGGTACGTAAGGTCACTAACCCTTTGACAGAAAAGCAAACAGCCTGCTGATATATTTCCAGTTCGGCCTACCCAAATTAGGATCAATATACCACCTCAATGTTGACATTAAGGTTATCTTGACTGCGAAGTTTGCGGTAAAGATCATGAGAATTTAATTTGTAATTTTGACAGATTTGATCGTGTTCATTGATTTACTTTATTTACACTGGTTGATACCTGATGTTTTTTTTGGGTAATACTGCATGAACCTATGTTATTCTTGGGTATCATACACAAAAATATATATACACCTGATGAGGTGGATAAATAGATGTCTATAATGCCAGGTACGTTCAGTGTTTCATTTGGCCAGAATATATATTCAATGATATATACTCACCAGGACCGGCTCCTGTCACTGGCTGGAATCTTAGGTTTGCTCTATCTGTCATCACATGGATCCCTGTGGCCTTCACAAAACAACGACAAAAACAGCGAAAAAGGAACCAATTACTGTCAGAAGACTCTACTTTTTACATCTTAGACCACCCTTCATGTCCGTCTTTAGGTTAGTCCGGTGTCCCCCCCCCTCCACTGACATATGGAAACGTGACATATGAATAATACATCTAAATGGGGGGGGGCACTGGTGATATTATGTTGGAGCTGCGTGCCGTAGTGCGAAGCGTAGACGATACAAGTTTTGTTTCCCCGGCCATCTTTTTTTCAAATCTGCGACCATGCAGTAACCAACCCTGCGGGGTTCCAGAGACATTGGCCGTTATACAAGCACATCCGAAAACCCAACCGGGTGACTGATTAACCCAAAAAAGGACTTTCGGTTTCGTTGGCAAAATCGGCCACTGAATTACACTCTCCCAACACTTTCAAGGTGCAGTAATTATATCGTCCCCATTTTCTTTCCCACCTCTAAAATAAGAGTGTTGAAGGGAGGGACCAGCCCCCCTACCTCCCACCTCTCCACTGAGTGTTATACCTTCACTCGATGCCCGATGCCTCCGGGCCGTGGTGTCTCTCCTCTCCCCTCCCCTCCCCCCCTCCACACCAACGTACCTGAAAGGCTTGATAAGAGTCTATGGGCTGGGAACCCCCCCATGCCGCGGTTCGCTTCCCCCGGACGCTCCACCACGTCTCTGCTCGCGAGGGTTCCAACACGTTGTAATCGTC
Source organism: Orphnurgus asper (assembly GCA_027574785.1). Taxonomy (NCBI): domain Eukaryota; kingdom Metazoa; phylum Echinodermata; class Holothuroidea; order Elasipodida; family Deimatidae; genus Orphnurgus; species Orphnurgus asper. Next base: position 7,220 of record JAODAG010246511.1, on the reverse strand, counting down.
GATCTCAGAGAATATCTACAATTTTACAACAACAACAACAACAAATTATACAAACTGTGAACCAAATTCAATCATCTGTAAAAGAAATGCGGACGAAACAGGGATGACAAATGATGAAATATTATAGCCCTCCAAAACCTCCCCCTTCCCCTCCCAGGTTTTTTTTTTCCAATTCACCTATCAGGCACGGATACGTCATCCTTGCTGCGTTTTTTTTTTACTATCGCGAGCCGTAAAAGAGCTCTCTTACAAACTCACCTTCTTCCGTGACTTAATTTAAAAACACCACCGGTAGGTATATGGTTTCTATAACGACGATGGTCCGCGGTTCCATTGCCCCTGCGGCATCCCCGATATCCGTTAATCCCCCCCACCCTCCCCCGCTTCACCCCTCACCTTCTCTGGGGTCAGCTCGTAACCTGGCCGGAGGAGCTGGACGCTGCGGTCCACCGACCCGACGCAGACGCAGGACCCCTGGCCGGCGGCGACCGTCATGGTCAGCCGGGACCCCGGGCTCGTACGGTTGGAGGAAAACTTGACGGTCACCTGGGCAAGCAAACCGGGAACGAACAATAATTCCTTTGGTAAGTATAAGTATTATAAGTAAGTAAGCCAGTCACGTTGAGGTAATACATCATCCCACGCATTACACGATGAGTATTTGCGACTTCGTTTAAGCATCAAGTAGTAGTACCTGGTTTCGAAAAAAACGCGTCCTACCTTGACGTCGAAGCCCTGGAAGAATCGATCGTTGTTTAATGCCCCACGATTGAAATTTCGTGGAAAAAGTCACCAAATTTGATCTTTCTTTGAACTGCAAAAACAACTCCTGGTACGGTAGGTACTCCCTTCATAAAAATTGTGTCTGTCTAAGACTTGCTAATCGGGAATAAACTTTACCCATTCAGAACATCGTAACACTTTTCTTCGTGGTCTTTGTTTTTAATTAACCTTAAGGCACCATCTCTCTTAAGTCGACTCCCGTATATAAAACAGGATTTAACCGTGGGAACGTTCCCATGGTAACAAGCCATCACGGCGAAACGGAGAAATTATGTTAAAAAATCGTCGGGTAGAATGCTCATGTGTGCTATGACACCACCCTACCCCACACCCAAACCCCCTCCTGGGCATCAAGAATAATTGAGGGGAGGGGGGGAAAAAAAGAAGAAGAAGAAGAAGCGGGTATAAGTATACTTGGTTTTCGAAACTGGGTTCGACGTCCAGTGGCAGGTGATCCGCGACCGTCTCGTTGTCGTCCTTCAGGTAGTATACGATCAACTGCGTGGCGGGCGCCATGGCGTGGGTGGTGCCGAACGTGATGGCTGTCTTGCACAGTATGGTGTCTGAAGGAGAAAATTAGTCGGGGGCATCCATCGACATTGAGGCTTGATTCGATCACCCGGGCTATAATTATTTCAGTCACCGGGGGGGGGGGGTGGTCCGATGCGACTTTTTCCCACCATTTTTCTCCTTCCCCCCCCCCCTCACGAGTTCTTGGAGGGAGAGGGGGCCGTGGAAGACAGAGCGTGAGAGCTTTGACAGCCCTCTCGTTAATTCCGGTATTTTGTGACGGTATAATCCTTCATCTTCTCCCTATGAGAAGAAACAAAATTCACGTTTTGATTTCTTTTCAAAGCCTCGCCTATAATCCATGAAAGCAGTGATCCGTGATGACACCGACACACTGCAAGACCCTTGAAACGTACCCGGCTTCTCCTTTTCAGAAATACGCACTCACTGAACAAAATGTTGTTTCAGCCCTAAATCACAACTCTTCCAAGACAAAATCGTCCCACGTAATCACTGAGACACCAATTTCCGGAGTGCGAGCACCAAAGCCGTCCTATGGCGCGGTCGTAATGCTAGAAAGTGGGGGGAAAAAAAGAAGAAAAAAAAGATAAAAAAATTACGGCGACCCTACCGTTGACTCTCAGGACCGTGATGTCGTCGTCGTCGGCGGCGGAGTGCGGTTCCTTGGTTCCGGAGTGGACCATGTCTCCCCTCGACATCAGGTGGTAGTGAAACGTGACGTTGCAGGAGCACGAGGACAGAACGCCCACCACGGCCCGGTCGCCGACCTGAGAGTCGAGAAGAGACGCACGAAAAAAATTTAGCTATACCGTGTTCGTTTATAAAGTAGCACATCATCATACGTAGTTGGGATATTAAAAATAAAGGTACAAAATTAATTTACCGTTATTATAAATCCGTTGGTTTGGCGTTCGAGGGACGAACGTAATTCGCTCGAGAGAAATATCAAAATAGGCGTCGATCCTCTGAGAATTAATTTTGTCTAACCTTCAGTTTACTGTTCAACAGCCTGGTCTGAATGAAGCAACCGCTCGGAGAGAACCAGCTACTAGCCGAATGGTAGACAGCATTGTAGGTGCCCCCGGGGTATCGCCCTTTCCATTTTGTGACCTTCGCCTGCATTGAGAAAATGTTTTACATACTGGCCTATATATGATGGCATGTCGACGGTCGGCCCACGCACATCCGACAGCATGCGGGACCGATATACTCTTTGCGAGCGATTCCGGACCGTCACATTTCGGATGCGGGGACCGAAAAGAAAATTTGGGTTCAGTTCAGTGAAGAAAATGTGGACGAATCTTACCAATGTTGACCTGCTCAAAGTAGTATAATTATTCCTAGTTTTAAGGCTTATGGTTATACAAGTAATATACATGATACACTTACAGAAAACCACAGCAAAATGAGAATCATCAGGAATTAATTATTTTTGAGACCTATAGGTTTACAGGTTTATGTATGCATGTGATAACAGAAAACCACAGTGAGAATCATCATTCATTATTCCTACTGGATGTAGGCTTATTGTTTAACAGGTTTTTGCATGTGATGTACTTACCCAAAACCACAGTCTACTACAAAAAACATCAGGAATGCATTATTCCTATAGTTTGGGGTTTATGTTTTGCAAGTGATAGCTGTCATATCGTGATATATATCTATTATATGAATATGCATGACCTAATTATAAATCCAGTATAGCATTCCAATCTTCCCATAATGCACCTTACTGTATCAGATATAATTATGTACTGTGTATGATGTGTGATTCAGGGAGAATAATTTGAGTGATCGCCAACGTAAGATGTACGTTTGTTCTTCGTCATTTCTTCGGCTAGGCTAGTTAGCCTATCACGTACTGGCCACCTTACATACATAACAATAGACTTACGTACAGAGAAGCTCAATATAAGTATGTACTGTGTATGATGTGTGATTCAGGGAGAATAATTATAGTGACCGCGTCAACGTTAGATGTACATTTGTTCCTCGTCATTTCTTCGGCTAGGTTAGTTAGCCTACCACGTACTGGCCACCTTACATATATACATAACAATATAGACTTACGTACCGCAGAGAAGCTCAATATAACTATTATTCCTAGGTCGAGGGGCCCGTGTCTGCACGCACGCCCGCCATATAACACTCACAGCAAACCACACCAAGCGGGAATCGTCGGGAATCCTGTCGACTTTGAACGAGACGATCCCATCCTCAGAGAGCAGCTCCTCCTCGTAGAAGTAGTCGTAGCCGCTCTCTGCGTTCACCACGACGGTGACCTGGTCAGCATCGCTCCCATCGGGAAAGTAGACCAATATCTGCAGGCGACGGGACGAAGAAAATAAAGGAAAGAAATCCGCTCTAAATTACGGGCCGGACCAAGCTGCGATCCCTTTCTCGGCCTTCCTTTTGGGGCTAAGATCATGTGGTATATAGTTAGTATCTGTTGTGTTTAGGACAGGCCCCGACACTGGTTAAATGATGGTGGGGAAATGTCTTCCAACAGAAGCCATGCGCTACACTTTATGTGGCACTACACCCCGCCCCAATGATATTTAGCCTTAGCAGTCCAATCGAAATAGGATTGGGGGCTGAGAAGTTGGTCAGTTTGGCTTTTGAAGCTGTGGCGTCATATGCTGCCCGTTTGTTTTGGTTTAGATCCCAGGTTCTTTCTTTGGAGGATTGTCATATACGACATGTGCGTGCATGATTTTTTTGCGCAGTGTTTTTCGAGTAACCTATGCTCTCAAAGCTTCGTGAAGGGCCGGGGAAATCGAAAGATACGGAAGCGAACCAACCAAGAATACCGCACATTAGAGGAAGACTCAATTCCTTAGTTGGCGTGCATGGACCTGCAACGGTGGGGCCCGTCTAACGAGCAGAAACCCCCCCCCCCAATAAAAATAAATAAAACAAACTTAGTGCCGTACAATTTGCAGATGAAGCTTACTAAATGAAACATAAAGATAAAAATGAATGCACATTTTTATAGACTCACATTCATGATCCGGGGAACAGATATATACAGCACAAAAACAGGAGAGTGGTCTTTTGCTTTCGCCATTCAGCAACATCAATCGAAATAAATATCACCATATGCCAAACTGACTAAAGATAGTTGGACGTACGGTTGCACAAAGTTATTGTCGGAACACCTTTGTCGTGATAAGCCACCCCCGGTATCGTTATTTCAGACGCGATCTTTTGGACATCACTACCAGGGCGGAACCGCTCCCAGATTCAGCCCCTATAAGCTTCTACGAGCGTAACCGCATTGTTTTGTTTTGGAAACCCCTCAACCCACCATCCCACCCCCTGTAACTGTAATGGATGGTAAAACTCCATTAACAAAAGACCCTGCTCAACATTTTATCATGCAACCATCATCATGATAATTTGTATCTTCGAGGAAGCCGTTAATTTACCTCAAGGTACGATGATAAATAAAGAAGACGTCAGGAATTTAACTAGATTGTCTAGTAGGCGCCCCCACCCAGGTAATTTTACTTATCGTTCATTAAATTAAAGCGCCCTTAATTGTGAAGAGCAAAACAAAAAACAAGTTTTAAAATAGGCCGGACAGGAGGTAGTAGAATTGATTGGGCTGTGTGCTTATTTAGAAGCGCGCTCAAAGCAATTAATTAATTAAGGATGTCCTCTGCAAACATCCCTGAATCATCAATTGAAGTTAGCATTATTAAAACAATTCCACTGCATCGTCCCAAAATACGGGTGTTTGACGGGTGTTTGTAACCTGCATACATGTCTGTGGACAGAGCTTCAATTTTAATTTTTTTTAGAAGAAACAAAATCGGCACCATCGACCTCTGCTGTTTTTTGGTTTGTTTTATTGTTCGCTATTAATTTTATAGGAAGACATCAGAAACAAAGATTATTAGCTTCTTTGGATCATAGAAAGAAAAACAACAAATGCAAATTCTCAAATTAAATTTGAGAGGTGACTGAACTGTGTCTTGGGATAGAGGGGGTTACCCATCCCCTTTGAGATATGTTTGTATATAATTATGGGTGTTTGTTTATAGTGCTATGCTATATTTTGCTTTAGAATATAGCAAATTTATGGCCAAGAAATTTCCATTTCAAAATTTAGACTGCCCGATATTTACATTTGTGGGCGGATTTCCCCCGTCCGGCCCCTTGATTCCCCTGCACTGCTGGCCCCCTTCCCCTTGACCAAGAAATGGATACAAAATGCTGACATTTCTGATGTATAGTCTAGAAATTAACATTTCATTTCTATGTGCCTACCAGTACACCAGAGACTAAATTTAAACTATTTTCCTGCAGAGATGCACAATTTATTGACCATTTTTAATAGGCCAACCCTCTCCAAGACGATGTAACGGTAGATTAGTTGAAACCCCGATGACCACGGGATCCCCCAAATTTACTATTCGCGACAGGGCCGGGAGGGAGGGAGGGAGGGAAGGGGAACGTACCTTCCCTTCGTAGGGCAGGCCGGGCTTGAAGTGCTTGACGGTGTCGGAGGAGTACTCCAACTCGATCGGCTGCCTCTTGACCAGGCAGGAGTCGTCCTGGGCGGCAAACACGTGGCCGCCGTCGTCGCTGGTGACGGTGGCTTCGATCTCGACCGCCCCTTTGAAGTAAGGGTTCAGGGCGGAGGACACCATGTCGCTGACGCAGATGTTGAAGTGAGACACGCCCTCGATCTGGTGGTTTGAGAGGGACACGACTAGAGTTAACAAACGAACTAAAAAAAAACCACGTCCGTGGCGAAGAAACGCGAGAGGGCTGCACATTTCGAAACAGCTATAGGCTTCAGCCAACTTCAGTTATTTTGAGATGTTACACCCCCCCCCTCTCCATTTTAAACATTGCAAACTTGTCGATGCAAACGGCTGGAATCCAAGCCCTAACATAAAAGTCTGCTCGCGTTACTGCATGTGGTTCAATAGGTAAACGTAGCTGCGTCAATTTACGAGTAAAACAAGCGAGATTCATCAATTTCCAATCACGGCAGGGTGGCCGGCCCGGCTAGCACCCTCAGATAGCACCCTTCAAAGTCAAACCCTTTCCAAGTTGCTGCTCCAAGAAGTTGCTGCTCCAAGAGGTTGTTGCTCCAAGAAAGCAGTTCAGGCCGTTACACAACGATAGCGTACATTATAAAGAATCCCCCCCATGATGATGATCAGCATTCCAGCCTACTTCGGTGACAATAATTTGTTTCTTGTTTTCGACATTTGTTCCTTGTTGGCGTTGTTTGTAATCATGTGTTGGTATCGTTTGTTTCTTGTTGTTGTTTGTTGTTTTTGTTGTTGTTTGTTTTTGTTGTTGTTTGCTTCTTGTTGTTGTTTGCTTCTTGTTGTTGATATTATTTCTTGTTGTTCTTGTTGTTGTTTGTTTCTTGTTGTTTGTTTCATGTTTTCGACAATTGTTCCTTGTTTGTGTTGTTTGTAATCATGTGTTGGTATCGTTTGTTTCTTGTTGTTGTTGTTTGTTTCTTGTTGTTTGTTTCTTCCTTGTCGACATTTCTTCCTTGTTGGTGTTGTTTGTAATCATGTGTTGGTATCGTTTGTTTTTTTGTTGTTTTTTTGTTGTTGTTTGTTATTGTTGTTTGTCTCTTGTTGTTGATATTTTTTTCTCCTTGTTGTTTGTTTCTTGATGTTGTTGCTAATCTTATAGAGGGGGGCGATATGTAAAAAATACAAAATAGGCCGAGTTGGACTCACATCGCCAAACAGGTAAACGTTGTTCCCAAAGTAGTTGTCATAATATCCAATTCCGACCAAGTTCATGTTGATGGATAACTTCCCTGTGACTGGTTTGCCATAAATGTACCTAGGCAGGAGGCAAGATGAGTCATGGTAGTTACGAGTAAATGAATGAAAATATGAACGCAATATGAAATATAATAGTTCGGC
>JAODAG010246289.1:0-10773 GCA_027574785.1 Orphnurgus asper | reverse complement strand
GTGTACTAGAATGGTATCACATTGTGTGTACTAGAATGGTATCACATTGTGTGTACTAGAATGGTATCACATTGTGTGTACTAGAATGGTATCACATTGTGTACACTAGAATGGTATCACATTGTGTGTACTTGAATGGTATCACCTTGTGTGTACTTGAAAGAAAACTTTTAACTCACGTTATCGACAATTAATTTCCCCAGAGCACCACCAGACAGATATTCTGGAAAGGAAGATATGGCAATTACAAATATAGATTACAAACAGAAATAGAAAAACAGAAGGCAGAATACAACCAAACCTGTCTTTCCCACCTCCACCTGGCTAGTACATCACATCAACATTAAACCAAGATTAAACCTGATTACCATTTAAAGATAGGTTGATTCACCTGATTACCCATCAACCAAGGCTTCAATACCTGATATCCATTAAACCAAAGTTTATTTACCTGCTAACCCATTAACAGCAAGGTTGAACTACCTGACAACCCATTAAACCATGGTTTACTGATCTGATAAAGCAAGGTTTATGTACATGATAACTCATTAAATCAAGAAATAATTTACCTAATGACCCATTAAACCAACATTTATTTACCGGATAATCCATTAAACCAAGGTTTTATTTACCTGATAACTGGCATTAAACCAAGGTTTGCTTACCTGTTATAATACTGAGCTTCTTGTCCTTGTACACGACGCCTATAAACCTGAGGACGTTGTTATGATGTAAACTCCTTAAAACTTTAGCCTGCGAAAAAAATGACGAAAACCAACGTTTAGATAAACGCATTACAGGGTGAAGGCAAAGCTTCCGTCTTTTCTATTTGAAAATACCAGAGGTGTATTACAACCAAACATTCTGATACAAGAGGAGTTAATGGATGGGTGGGGTGTTGGGGAAGAAACAGAAAGAAAGCTTATTGCATTCGAAGTTGACCTAATTTGTACAGCACGAGTTTTAGGTGGATTAAGGTTCATGCCCACTTATCCCCCACTCCCAAACCCTGTAGCTGAAATGCGTCGTGGGTGCGATGGCTACCAATCCTAGCAACGGGGGGGGTGAACGTCGTGGGGTTCCTGATGTCTGTTACCTATGAGAAGTACGTCTGTGATTCAGTGACTTGCCGCAGCGACTCGCCGGTTGTTTGGAATTACCACTTTTCGGGCAAATTCTGCATCGCTCGGCAAGTTTAATTTAAGGAGGATTTTACTGGGAGGGCTCCGATGCAGGTTTCTGGGAGCTTTCATGAAAAGAGCCACCGAGTACAAGCAATCATGATTTTGTTTAAATTAGGTGGCTTCTACGACCATTCTGAACCATTTTTTCAGAGCAAATCCTTTTTTTTTTAAATGAATTACTTATTTGTTTGTACAATGATTGTTTTTATTTGCATTTTTTTTAACTATGTGTTTTTCTTCCTCACTATTTTGATTTTCTAAGGGGGTTACACATTTCCCACGCGCATATCCTGCAAGCTTACTTCAGATTTAACGCAACATACGATAACATGATTGTACCGTTCAGGTTCATTGGCTTGCATTTAAACTAATTGGAGTACGTGACCCCCCCCATCAGTTTACCTCTTGCATGAAAGTCCTCTGGGCGTCGTCATTACACCGGACCAGCTCCTTCAGCACCATCACTTCCCCCGTTTCCTGGTGAGTTACCTACGTAAGGAAACACCGCAGCGGCGGGAGAAGAGAGTGTTTTAACGTCAGACGTGACAAATGTCCACGGTTAGTTTAAGGCTCTAATAAAATAATCTAAACAAAAAAAAACATTTTCTCAATATGACTCAGAGAACAGGAAAGCAAAGAAAATGCTTGCAAGCATTTTAGAAGGATGGTTTACAGTTTTTGAAATTTCCCGTAAAATGCCACGGAATAAATGTGCAGGGAGGCCCCTAAATGTCAGTGTGCTAAAAGTTTCCAGGGGTGCGCTCTTCTGGCAGCTAGGGGCATTTGTAAACAGTGGGGTCTAGTGGGCCAACCACAACACCCCCCCCCCTCAAATAAATAGACTCAATTCTGCCAGCCAATCTGCCCTCCAAACAAAATGAGTTGGAAATAGTAGATGTCTCAGGATGACTGTCAACTGCCCCCCCCCCATAACAAAATCTTGGCACCTCCAAGATTTTAGGAATGCTTAGGTGCAACATCAACTTTATTATAAGGAGGATGTATTGGTTAGGCTCTATTGTCAAGCAGTTGATTTCAAGTGATTTATTAACTCGTTGTTCATGGTTTTGATAATTTTAAATTTAAATACAATTCTTTTAATTCTTTTAAGAGTTTCAAGAGCACTAGAGGCCACTGCATGAAGCTTCAGAAGGGTTATATCGTAGGTTAGATGTTTGGGGATAATATCTTCTCGCAGAGAGTTGTGAACGCTCTAAGGATGCAGCCTCTGGATAGGTACTTTTTCCAGTGTGGCATAGATATTGATTAGGTTCTTAGGTTTGGGACCTTGGCTTTTAGGATAATTTAAGCGAACAGTTGTCCTTCCTGCATGCATCCTTCTTTTATAATCTCTAAACTATGATATCATACACATTAAAAAATGATGAGGCAGGGAAGATTCTAAACGTAAACTAGAAATGTTAAAACTCTCGAGTCGAGCATAAAAGTAGTGACTTTTTCATTGACATGGTTAGGAAGGATGCTGCAAGGGGGAAAAAGAGTTTGACAACCTGACGACTGACCTTCACTACACGTCCGAAGAAGCCTGTACCGAGGGTTTCCCCACGGACTAGATCGGTCGATCGGAAAATCCTTTGGTTCCTCTGCGACTTGAGAGACATCGTGCGATTGAACAAGGACTGGTGAACGGCCTCGTCAGTCGCGGCTTTCTTCTTCCTGCGGCCAAGGAGAGATTGCGGAATAGGAAATACACGACAAATTTTCTGCCTGGAACATTTAACCGTGGACCAAACTAAATTCCTGTTCAGGTTGTGTTGATTAATATTAATAATGCTATTAATGATGACAATAATGATTTGCATTTTGCGAACGATCCCTTTGCTTCATATCGTCTATATATCGATTCTGCACGAACACCTTTCAATGGCAAACAAGGTAGATTGCCCCTTGAATGCCTTCCTAATTGATAAAGCAAACAAGATCCACAACTTGCCAGCATGCATGGCCTTGGTGACTAATTTTGTCAAGATGGTAGATATGGTGAAGATTCAGCGGAAGAGTTTCATGCCTTGCGGGATGTACTTTACAACTCCCCCAGTGAAACTTCAGGCTTTGTTTATTTTATGGATTAGTTTAGCAGAGATTGAAAGAACGAAAAGCTACCATCTTTCAAAGGAAAGAGGAGTTCCTGAAATGTAGAAAAAGAGAACAAACAAGTAGTGTGGGGGTAAAATGGCAGTGTCATAAAAACTAGCCTTTAACGGGAAACTTTATTCTCACAAAATTGGGAGGGTTCCAACCCGATCGATCCTGAAGTCACAGTGCACGAGGCTGGGGAGGTTGGGATCCGACGGAGAGATGAACATTCCCTCCCGTTTCTTCCGTGTCGGAGATTTCAAGAAGGTGCCCCCCTCGTTGTTGTTCTGCGATGTCCCCGCCCTGGAGTTTCCTCGGCCCACCGCCGGCGATACCTCCGGGTCGTGTTCCAGCGTGATGCACATGTCCGCCTTGCTCGTCCTCAGAATGTTAGCAAGCTGTCAAAAAAAGAGCGCCAAGGGGGAAAAAAATATTAAATTAATTAATGCTTCTCTTTCCATTCTCCATATTTCCTCAGCCTTTTGAAAGAGTTTCGTTTCGATTCACGTCCACAGTGTGAACTTGACATGTTTCCTGTCGATTCAGGGAGACCGTTACAAACATGGAAATAAAGATGTCAAACAGCCGCAAGACGCTCATCCGATGACGAAGACGTAGGAAGGATATCGACGACTGACCAAGTTAATTGAGACGTTTCCATGGAAAACATTCCAAGGAGGAACATGGAACAATAACCTTGTTACCACCTTACCCAACGCTCGGAGCATTCAGTGACTTCACTTTGAAATTCGTAAATTGAGATCCGAGGAAACCAGGCGTGATTCGAGTGTGAGATGATATCATAGAACTGATACATAGAATTGCTTCCAGAGAAGAATGGAATGCAGCTAGGGGTTTACTCGTGATTCGTTGCTTGAATTACAGAAAGTGTCGGATACAAACCCGATAGTAAGCGAATCATATCATTGACTGTTCTTGAGATGGTTGCCAGTTTTGGGGGGGGTGGGGATAGAAATGCAAAGCAACAAACACGATCCTGTATGTGATCCACAAAATGAACTTCCCAGGCTGCAGATATAGTGCCCCCCCACCTCACCCCACATTGATTACGCATACCAGTTGTCGCAATACACAAAGCTACAATTGTGTAAATCATTGCCTATGTATGGCATGCTCATGAGATTGGTGACATTAAAATACAACATCCAAAGCAAACACTTTATGCTCTGTAAACTTGTGACATGAATTACAGAGGTTCCGCCCATCGCCACGGACGGGTCTAATCTAATCTCCTCTCATAAACAAAACGACGACAGCAAAGAATTTCCCTCCTCCAAGAAACGCTTTTCAAGGTAGGCTACTACATTAGGCAAATGAGAAATTGTCTGTTTTTCAGGGGATAAATGTTTATGGGGACCAAACACATTAATGTGGTAAGACCAAAGGGATAAGGCATCTTTCTTACACTTTCCTTATATATTCGCTGAGTGCTTACCTCTGCGAGATTATTACTCTCCGCCTGGGTACCGTTGACCTCGAGGACACGCGAGCCTAACTGGATGTCTAAAGCCTCCGGTGCCTCCTCGACCCTAGACAAGAGATAAACAAGAGATAAATCAATCAGACCAATGTTGGTGAGCAAAGGTGTCTAATCCATTATTCTTTGTCTTTCTGATGTCTTTCAAGTCGGGAATTTAGAAGAATTAACTCGTACGACGAAATGATTATTTGGTTTGATACAACCTTTCATCGTTATTCACAATAACGTTTAAAAAAGGTTTAAAAATAAAACAATTAAGAGGCTATATACCACGATCTGATAACCTGATTGTTACCCAAAATCGATGCGGTTATGATGGTTGCTTCTTTAATACAAACTCTTCACGATAAGAACATGGCAGAATTGTGAAGGTTGAAGGGTAAAGGGTGCAAGTCTGGCTAGACCGGAAAAATGTGGAGAGGGGTGAGGTCACTGCGCTAAAAAGGTTACAAGATCGCTTATAAAAGCGGGTAGTTGTCGAGTGCAATTCTTGCGGGGAGACAAGTGTAGAGTGCTGTGACTTCAGACCTTATTTAAAAGATTTTAGCTCACTTAAAAAGTCCAAATTGTTGATAATATCGATCGATGGCAGATATCATTTTTTGGGGACATCCAAAATAATCCGGTGCTTGACGTGAGAGAACACCGTGCAAAAACTGGAAAATCCAGGGAGTAGGTCAATATCACTGCCGGCCCGATCTAGCACAGCTCAATACATGTGATGAGGATGGCCGTCTCACTCGGACGTGACATCACGCGGGCGATGTGCAGAAGATATCTTAGCTCCACTGGCAGACGAAAGCATGTTAGTAGTAAGAGGTGAGTAAGTAGAGCGCCGTAACAACTGGAAAATTTGTTTCGTTACGGCAGCAGACCTTTGTTCCGCTTATTACAGAAGTGCTATATATTTAGAAACATTGTAAACGAGGAACCAACGAGGAACTAAACCAAAACAATTACTCCGATTGTCCTTCCCCACCCACCCCCGAATAAATTGATCGCAGGGACGACTCACCCGATGACACAGAGGCTTTTCCTCTTGATCGGCTTGCATTCCTCTACCCCGGATGGCGGCATTGCGGCGTAGTCTGCGATCTCCACGGAGATGCTCTTCTGCCCTTCGGGCGTGGACGGGAGTCTGAGAAGCTGGACCGTGTGGTGGGTTTTTCTCTTGGCGCCGGTCTTGCCGGGACGATTGACGACAATGTCCTGGTAACACCTACCACTGATGAGAAGAGAGACGAGGATTTTACGTAAAGGATAGTGCCTCAAGCAGCGACAGTTAATCCCGAAACTTGCCGGTTTGGATATTATTTTACGAGTGACTGTACTTTACCCGTAGGTGTGATATACTACACTGGACGTGTGGCACGCTGTGGAGTCCCATGTCGGGAATGATATTTCGTTGCAATTCAAATTCATCTTTTTTAGGATTTGTGGGAAAATATTAGGTTATAATATTATTAGTATATTAATAGTATTATGTTACAGTTATGTTACAATTATCGGTGATGATTCCATGGTAACAGGCTGATAACATGGTAACGATATCAACAATCTTTCCTCTGGATGTCTAATCTTGAAATTATAGTATGCCCAAGTGTCGTTAAAATCATCCTCACTAATTTATCTGGAGAATGAGGAAGCAGCAAATGGATGTGTCTACTTACTGAAGAACAATCAAACTAACAGGCGGGTGATTAATGTTCAGTGTACTGCGCCGCCTTTCGCGGAAAGTTGAAAAAGGAGGGTTTTTTTTTTAAAAAGTAACCGAAAAGTGAGGACACTAAAAAAAATATTTAAAAAAATAAAGGATCCAATTCTGCGATCGCTTGCGATTAATATAAATGCACTGGTATATTATACCGTACAATATCGCAGGGATTGAATGCCACTGTTTAAGACAGGAAGTCGTCGAACCAAGGAAAAAAAAGGAGGTTCCCCATGCATTTTGAAGGGGAGGGGGCACTAATATCCCTTTCCCTCTGGAAGAAATCCTGCCTTGGAAAACGATGCAAATTTTTCCTCCCAGATTCAGGTCAACTTCTGCCAGAAAGGTTATCTAATTATTTCTACGTAAAAAATCAACTATGCATACAATTAAGATTTAATCACATTTAATGGGGCATTAACTTTCCTACTGGAGACCCCGTAGGTGTCAAGAGCAGACTCTTTCGTCATAAACCGACTGAAGTGGTATGTGCGACACAAGGACAAACATTCAGGACTATAAATTTATTACATTAAATGACATTTCCTGCAAACTCTCTCTCTGCTTCTGATTTAACAAAAAAACACGCATGGATACCAATTGATTTATTGATATCAAGGAAACATCAGGAGGCTGACCTATGTTTGCAACGAAATGTAAATTTAAGTTTCCAGAAAACAGATCTGTACACAGTTGCTATCAAAAGAGACCACCCTGTAATTGGAGCCAGAAATAGAAATTCGATTCTTCCAAAAACAACATTTCACAAGGAAGAATATATCACTGCTTAGAACCTCAAGGATGGAGGAGAATTAGTACAGGGTAACACTAGCAATATGTAACCTCTCACTTCTCAGATAGCTCGGTAGAAAATACTGCATCTCGGGGGTGAAACGGAACGGGGTTATATACTACACTCAGTAGATCGTAAGCATATCGTAAGAGATGGTAGTAGCTTGCAGAATAAATTCATTGTCAAGAATGCTGATCTGTACACTTGCTATCACACTCGTCAGTCTGTGACTGGAGACTTAATTCATTTATTATTTGTTCCATGTATTTTTAATTAGTGAAAATGGGCCGGGACACATCAGCGACGATCATTATCAAACGTAAACATGTCATTCTTACGTCACTTGATAGTTGTACTTACCCGTCTCTTACGACATGCTTAGAGTAATGCCTACCGTAAAGCGGGAGGGTAGATGCCAGAGTAGCGCGCACAGACCACCCTAGAGTTGCATTGCCACTTTGCCTCTTTCGAAAGAGTGGCAGATAACTAACATGAGAATGAGGTCGATGGAGTCTTCCAAGCTGCTGTTTTAATAATACCTATGACTGAAAGTCGTATTTCCCTGAATGTCATGAGCCCTTGGCTTGACCCCTATGGGTCATGACTAATATGACATGTACAAGTCAATGGGAAGATGGCGTCCTTTGAAGCAGCTAGAATGATAAAAAGTCTCCTGGACTTCCCTCCCAATGTGGCTTGACACTTTGAATAGTTTGCCACTAAATAGCCAGCCAGTATAGTTTTGATCATACAGATCCACACATAAACAACATACCAGTATATAGTTTAGATCACCCGGATCCACACCACACACGAACAACATACCAGTATAGCTTAGATCACCCGGATCCACACTTAAACAACATACCAGTATATAGTTTAGATCAACCGGATCCATACACGAACAACATACCAGTATAGTTTTGATCACCCGGATCTACACATAAACAACATACCAGTATAGTTTAGATCACCCAGATCCACACATACACAACATACCAATATATAGTTTAGATCACCCGGATCCACACACGAACAACATACCAGTATAGTTTTGATCACCAGGATCTACACATAAACAACATACCAGTATATAGTTTAGATCACCCCGATCCACACCTGAACAACATACCAGTATATAGTTTAGATCACCCGGATCCACACCTGAACAACATACCAGTATGTAGTTTTGATCATACAGAGCCACACATATACAACGTACCAGTATATAGTTTAAATCACCCGGATCCACACACGAACAACATACCAGTATGTAGTTTTGATCATACAGATCCACACATAAACAACGTACCAGTATATAGTTTAAATCACCCGGATCCACACACGAACAACATACCAGTATGTAGTTTTGATCATACAGATCCACACATAAACAACGTACCAGTATATAGTTTAAATCACCCGGATCCACACACGAACAACATACCAGTATAGTTTTGATCTCTCCACTAGCGCGTAGCTCTCACTGTCTCCGATGTAACTCTTGCATTTGATGCAGATGAAACAGTCGGGGTGAAATTTGTGATCTCCAGCGACCTGGGGGTTAAAAGGATTGAGACGCATATGATGTCAACTCAAATGATATTTATATCCATCAAAATACCCAACGCAGAACAAAGCTTTAACGTCTGTGAGTCAGGCAGACTGCTATTTCCCCCCCCCCTTCTCCCCTCCAAAAGCAAGGTTTTTGACCTAGGCTATCCAAAAATATACTGTACTATTATACTCACTAGCTGGTTGAGTAGCTCCATGGTATGGTAAATCCTATTGTATCTCATTGACAATGACTTGTTTTTCTTCTTTTAAATTAAATCTTCCAAATTGTTGGAAAATATTGACAACTGGAACTGACTCCTTAACTATGGGGTCAGACAGAAAAGGCATCATCCAAAGAACAGCTTACCCACCACTAAGACTGCCAGAAAATGTTGAGGAGTAGGCTATATCATAGAGACAGTACAAATTGATTCAGAGCTGCAGTTTGTTATGTACTCGGTATGTCAGTGTACCTGAGGAGCATTTGTTACAAAATTACAGTAACAAGAACATTTTCATTTGTCCCCCAAGGGGAACTTGACCAAATAAGCAGGTTAAACTTGTAATGTAAACTTGTAATGTAAACTTTCTCACTAATTTGCTCTATTGTGGGGAAGTTATTTCGATATAAACATGAAAATAAAGTTAAAAACTACTACTACTACTACTACTACTACTGTAGAGATAATTATAATATGCATGTCAGAGCTAGCTGTCAAACCATGCAAGCAGACTTAGCACAGTCATTATTTTTATGTAGCTGGTCATGAGAAAGAATGAGTTGTTTCCCCCGATCTATGAATATATATATATATGTATGATGACTCATGTACACGCTTTATTTCAGGAACGAAGACAATTTTATTTATGGAGGTATGCAGTGGGTATATCATTAAAACTTTGACTGATTAAAAATGGAAAATAAACCCATAGACATTTCACAAATTTTGTCCAAACAATGTTTTACCTCCCTTTTCACGCAGAGCTAGTTGCCTAACAAATATTTTGATCACATGTTTCGGAAGAACGGTTATAGAATCTCAGAATGCATATATAATACCCAAAGCTTATCGGTTTGGAATTTTACAAGGTAGGCTATATATAAAGTATATGTATTAATATAATAGTATAAGTAGATATCATATGTTACTTCTAGATTCTGACAAAGACACACAAACTCATATCACAAAACGCTATAAAATGTTTGACATTGAAAAGAACGTACGTCATATTTACGTCATATTTTACTTAAGTGAATTCTGCCAATTAAGGCACTTGACAAACTCAAATTTTTGCCTTCTGCATATATACTCCAGTTTTACAAATGGTCCAGTGTACATATGTCAGGGCAAACCACACATAATCACATTAAGATGGGTTTATGTTTACACACCTGTTCACATGTATCAGCTGTGTCCATAAAATATAATACAACATAACTTTTGTTTATGAAAGGAAACAAAGTGTCATACGTTTGTTACAGTACACTAAAATAACGGACAAATATGGGTTAGTGTTGGAGGAAATGAAATTCCTTCAGTATCTCCAACATCGCAAAAGGGAATATGTATTTACAGTAGCATCCTACCATGCAGCATGTACATGCAGTTAACACCCCATCAACTTACAGCTCTACAAATACTAAACACATTAGCAATAAAACTGAAGGTCCAACAAATCATTGGCACTCTGTGGACTCTTTTGACATGGTTATTATAACAAAATACAGACTCGCATAATAAGCGCCTATTTTTGACCATAAAGTGTTAACTTTTTTGGGGTTACTTAAATTTCCAGTTGCAAGCTCACAAAGTTTGGAAATGAAGTCCAAGGAGGAGTGGGGCACATGCCCATCAAAACACATGTTGTTCCCCCTCCCCCCCAGTTCCCCCAATTGATGTGGATACCCAAGGGCAACACCCATATATAT
>JAODAG010246177.1:0-24513 GCA_027574785.1 Orphnurgus asper | reverse complement strand
TAGTAGTAGTACTACTAGTAGTAGTACTACTAGTAGTAGTAGTACTACTACTAGTAGTAGTACTACTAGTAGTAGTACTACTACTTCTACTACTACTAGTACTACTACTAACTAGTACTAGTACTACTACTACTACTATTACTACTACTACTAGTAGTAGTAGTAGTTTACATGTGTAAGTAATGTAGATAGCCGAAGTTAGTATAAATAATTAGACCTGGTTGTATGTGGAGGTTTATGTAATGTACTGAAATTCTAGGACCTGTTTAAGAACTAACACTAGCTTTTCACCTATTTTTCTTTTCAAATGACAAACAGCTACTTTGTAGAAATGTAAGAAATCAAAAACCAAACTTTTAGAAATTTGACTTTTAAAGTAGAAATGTTTTCCCTGTGAGAAACAAATTCTAGTTGCCGTACGACATTTCTCCATTATGAAGAAAAGCTGTAAACTCACAACAATTGTCTTATATGAACAAGATGGGGGAAAAGAAAACAAACATTACCTATGATGGTGGACTAAACTCATTTTAAAAGGAAAACAAAATTATTTACCAGTGAGATATAGTGGTATAGTAGTATATTACAGTTCAAAATTTATCACAAGCAATCGTACCAAAGAGTGTTAACTTCTTTTTTCCATTTGTTAACTTGGTTGTGGTTTATAAGTTCCAGCGGATGGTTAGAAGTTGGAGGGCACGTATTGATTGAGCATCTGTAAGGATCGATGGCAAAATAAGGAAGAATGAGTTGGAAGACCATTACTGTATTATTGGATAATGCCAAATGCTAGGTCTTAGTAATTAATATAGGGTGATGCATATAATATATGAGGTAAACGAGTACATACTGCAAATCCTACAGTTTTTAATCCTGTCTATAGCTTCCTGAACCTCCTTAATCCCTTTTGATGATTGAGTTTCCTTAACAATGACTTCTACTTAACAATGTTTTGATGTCTATAGATGCATACAATCTACAAACAACATTTACGTAAAATGGTTTATCAACATTCTTTAATTTAATTATACATCTCAGGCAAGCATAAACTTTGAAATGTACAATAACACAATGAGACCAAATTGAGATGATTTCTGCATAAATTACGGATAATTTCACATTTTTCGTGGATTTTTGTAGCAATATTATGTACAGAAAGACGTAAACTATCACCTCCAAAATTTTAATGTTGAATAAGTCGAAAACGGCAGACAACCTAAGTATCGTAGGATCTCTTCTTCCGATTGACTTGAATTGTAGCTGACTGCAGGTGGATATTTTACCTAATTGTAATCTGCTCTCGCACAATTGCATTTAAAGTAGAGATACTCAAAGAGCATTGTATTCGTTTGATCTCCTAAATAACATCTCCCTGGTCATCATGCACTCTCCACTGTTTACAATAACATCTCCCTGGTCATCATGCACTCTCCACTGTTTACACCTACTAGACTGATACATGGTATGCACATGTATGTATATAAATGCCACATCACTCGAATGCTTATATCGTGTTAATGCACTCCAGTGGCACTAATCCCGAACTTACATGATCATCCCTAGTATGGTCCCTGGATGGTATCAGCAATCTGCATTGTGTGACCTCTACAATGGTACCCAATAATACTGGACCTAAGGGCAAAAGTTCCTTTAATAGTGTCTATTGTTGATATAAATATCAGCCTTTCATGCAGCTACATGATTCCATCTCACAAACACCTCTTTGTGGTGACAAATAAGGAACGCAATGGAGTATTCTATTGTGTCTAATGCAGTCTCTATCTACATGTATGTAATTATTGTCGAATACATACAGTAGCTATCCATTCTTTCAATTATGTTTTGTTCTAATTTTGTCCCTATTTTCCTGCATCTTTTAGAATCCCTGACCGCAATGCCTCTTAAGAGGAAAGTGAACCTGGAGAGTGGAGATGCACACTCATCACGAGAAAACTCCCCAGTGCTCAGAAGGAGACAGGTGGTTAATAGAAGGGTGCCACCAGAAGATTCTTCTTCTTTTGAAACAGATGAGGACTTTGAAAAAGTATGAACAGAAGATTGTGTTGCATTTGAATCAGAATGCACTGTGAATATCTTTGATCTGTCCTTTACCATCCGAAAACATACAGATTGGCACCATCACTTTCGATAACGACCTTCTAAATTAATATTTCTATATGTTGCATCCTGGGAATATGTTTCAAGCCAGGAGAAAATCTAATGACCACTTAGTTGGAAGCAGGATACTCACTAAACAGACGATGGTATTATTTCTATCATTGTAGTTTCTACAAAAAGTTGTAAATGTGGAATAATTTGGTCCTCAATATGCCAGACTATATCATAAAGGTAAACATTTGCATGAAATTACTGACTAGCCTCAAAGTATTCTGTGAATACCAATAATTTTCCATAATATTTTGATCCTCATCAGTTTCCAAGAATATCAAAATGAACTACCCCTGTACCATTTTTTGTACCTAAACAAAATTTAGCAGATCTAAAAATAATGATTATTTTGATAATTAAAAATTTCATACTAAACATTAACTAATACTTTACTATGTTATAATTATTTACATTCATTTTATATTCATTTATATTCACTGCTATTGAAGTAGACAATGTGCAATATGTGCTGTTATTTGTGAAACTGTTAACATGCTCCTTCTTTGTGTAATCTAAAAATGCTAGGACATAATTTATTTGCCATGTCAAATAGAAAATTGCATTGTATTGGCATACAATTTTTATTTGCTGCCTTAATAATTAAGGCTGGATATATAGGTAATCAAAATTTGCAAGGCTGGAAAACAATGATCAGAAAATTATGGTAGGGTGACCTTGTAGGAGGTGTGAACAATTACAATAACTGTTTTAGCCATGACTGTAAGGCTAGGATTAGGGTTAATAAACATTGGTAGTTGCTTGCTCCCAGCTAACAAGTGAGGAGGTTGCTGAAGAAAAGCCACAACCATCGCCACAGGTCTCACCCGTGAAAAAAAAGTATACAAACCCAAGAGGGAGTAACTTTGATGATCTGACAGAACAGGATATATATGAAATACAGCTGAAGAATCTACAGAGTCAACTTGAAGCTGCTGTCATATCAAAATCATCACTAGGTACAGTATCATATCAATCATGTATTCATTACTGTCAAGTTTTGTTTAGTCAAATCTAGGCATATCTTAACCACTTTATGGTTAACAACAAAACGAGCTACTGTTACTGGAATAGTCTTGTCTCCTCCTTAACCATTTGAGTCCCACATTTCTATCGTACAACAATATCATGGAGTTAGTCATGAATGCAAACTCGCTAGCTCTGCCTGTCGGTCCACGATTTTCAAAGTGGCCATATGGGTCATCCATATTCATGATGCTGTCACGGTCATGGAACACGTTTTGATGTGTATGTGTTTGCTCAGATCAATGCATGTTAAAATGCTTAAGTCACACATTGCTTCAACACGTTCAAAGCATGCAGCACCTGCTTGTCATGATCGAATGTAGAATCCATTTCCCACTATCTTGTCTCAATGGTTCACACTCTGCCTGCAATTTTCAAATAACAGATCATCCATGGGATATCATGACATTGCAACCAAGTCGGCACATGGTACACTTCATCTTGTAACTATCATATCCATAATAATATGTTGAAGATATCATATAGCTAGAACATGGTAATGATTATAGTCACTCAATTCTATCCCTTGTTTCAAACCGTAATGCAAGACATACTAAGATGTAACTAATCAAACTTTATTCTTTCAGTTGCTCAGCTGAAAAGCTATGAAGAGACACCAGATTTGATGAGAGCAATGACAGAGTTACAGAGAATAAGAGATGAAAATAAAAACCTTAAGCATCATTGTCAAGAAGTGGAAATGAGACTGGCATTGTCTCAAGTCAGGTAGTGAAATTAAGCTTACTCTCAATCTCCAAACAGAATCAGTACTTGATGGGTGTCTTTGCTGTCAGGGAATGTATTAGGGGAGGGGAGGAGGAAGGTGAGATACTTGGAATTCTTCTTTACAGCAAATACTATTATTTCAGTACCTTTGATTTTATGTAAGCACTACGTACAGTAGTTCTGGCTATATCTACTATAGTTTTTAATCACAGCTGGGTAAATCTCAAACAGTGTATCATAAGTGATGGCTAGATATCCAACAGTGTTTAATTAGTCCTGGATAAATCTCAAACAGTGTATCATAAGTGATGACTAGATATCCAACAGTTATCCAGGACTAACTAAACATTGTTGAATATCTAGCCATCACTTATGATACACCGTTTGAGATATATCCAGGACTAATTAAACAATCTCAAACAGTGTATCATAAGTGATGGCTAGATATTCAACAATGTTTAATTAGTCCTGGATAAATCTCAAACAGTGTATCATAAGTGATGACTAGATATCCAACAGTGTTTAATTAGTCCTGGATAAATCTCAAACAGTGTATCATAAGTGATGGCTAGATATCCAAGAGTGTTAAATATTAGTCCTGGATAAATCTCCAACATTGTATCATAAGTGATGGCTAGATATCCAAGAGTGTTTAATTAGTGATGGCTAGAACTCTAATTATTATTAACATAATAAAACAAAAGGAAAGTTGCAAACAGATTTGTTACAGTATGGTAACCTTAATTCACCATACCCTTTGTGGATGTGCAGGGATTGGATTTTGGACTGAAAATAAAAGCTAGCTTTTCAAGAGGTCGCACTTCCATTTGTGTATAGTCAAGAGATGATAGTTGTGGTATAAGGTTGGTTAGGCCAGGCTTTTACAGTCGTCAGATGACATTATGCTTCTGCAGTGGAATACTTGCAGTTCTCTCCTTGCATTTATTTGACCTGCTAAACGTCTATTTTGTTTCAGATTCACGCAAACAAATAGCAATAGAGATGGTTCAGTTGAGGATCCCAAACCAAGTCTCTTAGGTAAGGTTACGAACTGAATCTTCCATTACCTAAGAAGGAACGAGTGCCATAGGAGCATACACAGTATTCCTTAACGTGTATGCAGATATTCCTAGCTATAAGGAGTGACATAGGAGCATCTCTTCCATGCAGCTATCAAACTACAGTATAACAATCACATAGCTATGCCTTAATGTATGAACCACAATATGATTGGCTGCCATCATATTTTTACAATGGCCTTCCAAAAATGGCCATGGCCACATTATAGCCACCATCCCTAATTCCTTTAGCCACCGAACTGTCTCAGCGCGGTACCCGCGGACGCTGTACGTGCCATAACATCCAATATAAGTCGTTATTTTGCATGGTATAGACTAGTAATTATACTGTAGTAATTCTAGTAATATCATATAACATGAAGCATCAGTAGGCCTATGTATGCAGACTGCAGTCATTTATTTATTATCTGTTTATCATCTGGTTTATGTACAGTAGTAGTATTCTCTGCAGGTTGTTTTATGTCACTGTTGAGTACGTATGTACCCCATCATGCAAACTAACCATGGCTATTTGCTAGCAAGTGGTATAACAACGTAATCATTTTAATATTGCCAGAAAGTTTGTAACACTGTTTTTATTTATGTTCCATAGCAACAATGCAAACTCGATACCAGGAGTACAAGCTGGCCTCGATAGAAAAGTTGCTGGACCTGCTGTCCGATTTCTCAGACGATCTAGATGAAGAAGAGGACCAGGACCAGCCAAACGATGGAGAAGAGCTCTCTGTTAAAAGGTAAAGTAAGGCTTGATATTAATTTCAAAATAAAGGAATGCAAGTTACATTTTGAAAGAGTAAGTAAGGGCTGTGCAGCTGGAGAAGTGAGATAGAGATGACTCATAATATTCCTGATTTAATTGTCTTTGAAGTCTGAAAGACTGACACCTAAATTTAAGAAAGTACAACTTTGAGGTGGCTGGTCAAAAAAGGTCATAATGTCTTCCAAGACATGGTCGAGATCACTTATAACTTGCATGACCGCTCCTTTCTTGCTCCTTTCTTCATTTTATTGTCAAACATCCATCCACTTTGACATATTGTTCTGCATGCTGGGAACATTACCTTTAATCACATAAAATTCATCTCCTTCTTTACAGGCTAAAAGGAAACATTAAACGCTTCCGTAAGTACCCCAGGCATATTTGTTTTCAATGATCACAGATTTTCTTTAGAATATAACACCTAAACTTTGCCTGTTACTACAAACGACATGAAAGAAAACACTGCTCTATTGTATAGACATTATAACCATTTAATTGATAAGGATATTGAAGGTGATTACATTGATAATAAGATACGCTATCTGCATATATAAGTATGACAAGGCTGTTGAAGGTGATTACATTGATAGTAGGATATGCTATCTGTATATATGGCTCTTTCCATGAACATGGGACACAGTGTGAATTTGTTAGAAATATGTGCTTTTAGTCAAGTTTTATCCCTAGTATATGAAAATGATGGAGCAATAAGTTGGTAAAGCATAGCCTATAAATTCCAGATGTTTGAGCAGAGACACCATTTCACACTTTACACAGGAAATATTCTGCAGAAAATAAAACTTTAAATTCCTTCTTCACTATTAACTGAATGACCAACAGCTGATTAAACAAAAGAAGGTCATAAACTTTAAAATGTATCATCGTTAAAAACAGCTCTACATAACGTCGACTGTCAAAGAGTATGCGATAAACCTGAACCACTAGTTTGGAACATTTACATTGGTGCTTAGACAAAAGGCATCTGATACAAGAGCCACAAATGTTTCAAGCTTAAACAATGTCCTATCAAGTAAATGTTCATACTGCAACTTAAAAACCTTTGAATTTACTTGTCTCAAGGTCAATACATCATTGCTGATGTAACAGATACAATGTGTCCAATTGACATAAATTTGTAAACTTCATTCAAGTATAACAATATTCCAGTTTATACCCAATGAGATTGCCTGCAGTCAAACATCAAAACACACGCTGAGTGAAGAGAGGTAAAGTCGTCTTTCTTTCTTGTTTATTTTCTTCTTTTTGGTGCGGTACATAACAAGCACAATCGCGTTACCCGCTTGTCATTCACAGTTCAAATCTCACTTTCTGTTGCATTGATGTGTATATTTCAAGTTACATTTTAAGTACAAACGAAGTTGTCATATCATTTGGTAATAATATGGCTCTGCCCAATAACTTGCAGGGTCTCACCCACATTCTACAAAGAGATATTAGTATTATAAATAAAATACTGTCAAAGAACATGTGATCATCCTAAACCAATTGTTTTACATTGCTGCATATAGAAAAGGGACATCAAATGCAAGAGCCACAAATGCTTCAAGCTTAAGCAAAAAAGTGCAAATGAAAATCCTGTGTTTTTCTTTTCTTTTTTATTCACAGTTATGTTAATAATGACTTAAGAAATAATTTGGACAAAATGTGTTGTACGTGTCAATGTAATTTTTACTATGTATTTTACAAAATATCTTGCCGTTCAAATTAGGTTACTCAATTTCAAATTATATTTGAGTTACAAGAAACAAAATACTTGTCTAGGTTTGTTGTCTACACCATGTGTTACATCTGACAATTATCATTTGGATTTAATAAAAATGGCATCCCTCAAAGTACTATGGTCCTTATATGACCTTTTAGCTGGAATGGGAATTGCCAAGTTTAATCAATCTCAACACTTTCTATTTTTTTATAGAATGCTCTAAAATATGATATTGAAAGTTACAACCAACAGAATTGTAACATCCTCAAACAGAACAGATAAACTAACAAAGGAAAACTAGTTTTCTATCCAAAAATAGAAATTAAATTAAGGATCACAAAAATCATTGATAGTTGATAGAAATTGACGAAAATTCAGCCTTTCCTATTTTCGAGTAAGGAAACAACATGACTGATGTTTACGTCTGGCACACAAACAGTGTCGAAGGTGGTGATTGATTTGTTTGAGCCTGATAATGCTCTCCTATTTTGTAGTTGGTATGTGATATATCACTTATACAATGCACAAGGTTTGGGGATTTTCCATGTACTAATCGCTAGGGAGACTGGATAATAAACTGGATAAGTAAACAAATGCTTAAGGCAATATAGTCGCCACAGGATATGCCACTATAGCATAACATGAATATCCTTAAGAGTATTGTGCTAGCTTCCATTTAAAATAAACCCCAGAATATGTTACAGGGGAGAGTTAGGGATCGGCCACCACCCTGTTTTAGTACATTTTATTAATTTATTATATTGCTTGTTCAAAGTCATAAGCCACTTACTTTCATTAGCTTGTGCTTAAAAATGGAAGGCACTTAGTGCTCTTCATAATAGTATATACATATATATATATATGTATATATATACATATATATATATATATGTTTTAATTTCCAGATTCATTGAACCGTAAGTACCCCAATAGCATGGATTTCCCCACCCCCGTTTCCAAAACATAATCAACTACCACAAGGTCATGCAATAGCCTACTGCTTGTTCTATGGCTAAGAGGTAGTGTCACATACCATTTCCTCGATTCCTCGATCAGCCATTTTCCAGAACAAAATCTGTGAGAGCGTCATTTCAGAAACTTCAATGCATCTGTAGTTCCCTTAATTTGCTCAATATTAGTAGATGCTAGATTTGAATTTTTTCGCCTCCCACAAACAACAAACAAACAATTAGCAAATGAAATTCATCCAGTCTCTCCAGGTGGCCATCTACCTGGCTGTGGAAGTCGGCTCTGGACGCAGCACAGAAATAAACAAAGGTTGTTGACACACTCTAACATCATAGGACCTGGACATTGGCATCACCCACATAAATCCAATGTACCTGTAAGGAATTTAGGTAAAATTTTCCTTCTTAGTGCAATTCTCATAATGGATGGCGAGAGGCAGTCAAGTGAATGGTCAAAACTCAATACAAACATAAATCCTAAAACATTCAATCAATGAGAACCTACGATAAACTCTCAAACGCACACTGGTTAAAAGAAAACACATACATACTCAATCCAAATTAACCTAATCACATGGCTGGTAAATAGAACATGACCTCTAGGAAGAAAACAGTCGTAGCACATGACTACAATAATCCAAATGAGGAGTTGGCCTAACATATCCCAACTTCCATTAGATAATCAAAGCAATCAATTACTGACAGCAACAAGTATTTATGCATAATAACCATCTAAGTTGCTCACATCTAGCCAACATGGCAAAGTACTATGAGGCATGACACATTAACACATTACATTCTTCTAAAAGATCAAGCAATTGAACTATTGTGGAAACCAACGTCAGAATCAGAATACTTGTATGTGTTAACTACAATTATATTAAACATCCATATCAAAGGCTAAGGTAGATACAATGTGATAAACCCTCCACCGATCTGAGTGAACAGGGCAAACACAGAGTTACAGACAAAGTCTAAGGCACACAAACAGTATTATCATTAAAACTGAGTGCTCACCTGTAAGGAATTCATTTTTGATGCAATTCTCCTAAGGGACTGAGAGGTTGCTGGAACATTTACTAACTTATAAGGCGAAGAAACAGGCGATCTATTCGAAAGGAGTCACTTCCTGCCCATAACGTGTTACAAAACATAACCAGGACTAACCAGACACAATTAAGAGAAAGATCAATGGTGGGATTTCTCACTAATGATAGAACAATAATACCAGACTTTCTGACTCTGTGCCATGGTCACTCACTATTACATTCTGCTAAAGCAAACTCCTTGGGGCTCTGGTGGCTTAATAGGCTTTCTCTTCCCAGTAACCAGTAGAACAATACGTTTTTTCAGAGCGGAAATACTCGGTTACTGAATGGGAGGGAGAAAATTTCAAATCTAGCATCTACTAATTTTGAGCAAAATTAAGGAATGTTTCAGATGCATTTTACACAAGGGTGCAATGCACAAAGATGTTGAATGTAGTGATATGTCCAACTGAAAGCATACAATTTCGCTCTTGATGGATATACGTGATATATATATTGCACCGAGAAGGATGGTTAAAGGGAGACTAACTCATGGTTATTAGAATTAACTCATGGTTATTAGAATTTGTTATTTATAAAGTAGTGAATGGCTCTTTCCTACTGGTAATTCTCATTTACCACTGATGAAACAACAAATGTCTTTCCACATGTTGCAAATATGGAAATGGGAAGTAAACCATACATCACCTTTATGGACCATTGTAGTTTCTTTCAAGGTAAATTAAATCTGTTGTGACTGTTATTTTTCCTCTCAGAGGCAGGATATGGCCCTATAGTGTCATATGTGAAAGCAGCAGGCATTCTGTTATCATGGAGGTCAGCTCCTGCAACCTTTTTAACATTTTGTGTAAGTCTATCCATATCTTATATTGGCACTCTGTAGTAAATTCCAAGTAGTGGACTGGTTATGATGGTTGATATGTTACGTTTTTGGCGGGCTGGTATGTGGTATCCATGATTTTATCTTATATTTCATGTTTTATTTTTAGTTTGAGGTGCAGTTTTTTCATGAATCTTTTTCAGGACGTTGATCATTGTGTTTTCACAATTGCAGGATACTAATGTGTTAAATTGTAGGTGTGTTAAGTTCAAGGAGATGGAAACGATCATAGATACTTGTATACATATTGGTGCTGGAGTCTTGTCAGATTGATTTGCATTTGTTGTCAAGGAAGTGTCTTGTATAGGGATCTTGTTATCATGAGAGATTTTAATTATCTGGACATTACTTGGTGTGAGGGGTTTAGTGGTAGAAATGTTGCAAGTTCTTTGACCTCATTCAGGTTGTGCTTATTTGCTCATAACAATATCCTTGATTTTGATTAACATACACTCCTAGGCCATGCAATTATTTGATTCATAATTCATGAAGGTGGAGGACCTTAGAAGCAGAATTAACTTGCAAACATGCTATCTCAAGATGGACACTTCAGATATATTTTATACCTGGTCTATGGGTCCTCCATAATGAGAAGGTAACTTCTTGTTGTCTTTTGGGTAGTCAGCATGCATAGTAACTAGTGGGGCAAATGTAAAATTCAACAAATGTTGATGATTATCCTTTGCATGGAAAGCTCAATTTCTCAGAAGATGTCATGTAAGTAATAAAACTGGGCAATGTATGCACATATCTGTGTCATGCAAACATTTGATATAAATATAATTCATTAAGGGTTACATGTTTGGTTGTGTAGTTAACAGCTGTATAATGCCTCTCAGTTAAAAATTAATGGTACCTAAAGATGTCTGTGACATACAGATCAACAAATTTTCTAACTTTTTAACAGTATCATGGTGTAAATTGACTGAAAATGAAAGGAGGACATATCCACCAGTACAATTGCCTAGTTTATAATATATTACAGAGGGGTTAAATAATGCAGGTACATTATAAATCCATTAAATTATACAGAAAGGCATATTCTCTTGCGATGAAATTTCGTAAATTGCAGTACTTTCTTGCTTCATTTTGAGATTGTAATTCCTTGTGCCCGAAGTGAGTATACTTTATGTCACATTGTAATTCAATTCAAAGCATGTGGTCACTTTCCTGGGAATTTCACAACACATGTATAGACTTGTTACATTATGTACAAGATGACATAACACACACGCCACGCTATCATAACAATTAGTTTATTCCAGAAATATAAAGCCAGTCCGAAAATCACTGGAATATATAATGTATGTGGTAGCATAAACAAATATACTTCAAGATATATTTCAGATGTATTTCCAGTGATTTCATTTGAATGCACTGTAGTTTGCAGAAAGCGCAAGTAATTTTTCTTCAACGAAGATGGGAATGAGATGGTGAAGAAATCCATTAGCGAGCTGTCATAAATATATCTTGTAGATATATGATCAGAAGCTCAATATGCAGTTCATTGCATTCAATTTAAGAAGTTTTTCAGAACAATGTTAGTGGTAGTTACAGTTATTTACACCTGGAGTTATCTCTTAATATCAATAAACAGTTGAATATCTTACATTATCTACAGATTTACATGTACTGTGCATGGAAAGGTTGGTTGATGACTCTGATGTTAGCATTAACCATATGGTTACTAGGAAGTACTTACTTTATCTCCAGGTGAGTCAATCCCATTGAACAAATTTGTTTGTAGTACCTTACTAAGTAAACTTCCTCCTTTTGAACAAGTGTTTGTATCAGTCTCGAGTTAAAAGGAAACTGAAACCTACCTAGCAATGTTGAAGCCCTGGCAGCCTGGTGCTTATAAATGACGAGTCGACCTTGATCATGTGAAGAAAAAAAAGGAAGAACAAAGAAGAAGGAAGCATATGTATAGCTTTTTGAAAAAATAATTGTTCGATGCCACAGGCAAACATCGGAAGCTATGCAGTCCTATATGAGTGTGTGTGCCATGTTCATGGGTATGTGACACAAAATTGGAAACCGGATAAATCATGTATGATGCAAGTCAGATTGATGTCATCATACGTGATGTCATCATACGCAGATGGACGTGTTCAGTATATTGATCCCTATTGTTTTGGTGTAGATATAGCAGGCATATGAGTGAGTGGTGTTTGATGTAATATTATTCAAATGCCTAATATCTCCACAACTGTAGGTCCAATTTTCCAAGTATGGTATGAAGATGTCAATAGGTAAGAGGGACCAATTCGCTGGCTTGTTCTATCCATATGTCTGTGACACAGCTGCTGTGAAGAGTTTCTGATCTCTAAGGAGCAATCCTGGAATGTTTCTCTTGCGTACTCCCAGTAATTTCAATAGCATGCAATCTTTAAAACTATTTCTTCAGTGATTTTCATTATTAAGGTTGACTGAAGGGTGATGTTCTAGAGCAACGTTGGCCCATCAGATATTATCACATAATGTTGCATAAATCCTACCAATAAAATTTGTAGGAATGTCCTGTATACAATACCATGCATGAAGCTTGCTACTAATGTAATGCTCAACTCATTTGAACTAGACTGATATCGGTTGATTCGTTTTCTTTGTTAACAGATATTTTTGCTATATTTATGGTTGATTGCATTTTAAATAAGACTACTTATGGGATTTGTAGACAAATAGTAATTTTAGTGTTACTAAATATAATATAAAATATTCTAAAAGTGTAATGTAACTCTTAGGCTTATTTCAATTACTAAACAAGATAGACCTATGCATATGATCATATTTACTCCCCAAAATGTGTTCAAAGAAGCGAGCTAAGACCTGAATTTTACATTGATTTAGTGTATAAGCATTAGGGTATGTTAACAATGTGTTTGGAACACTTTCAGACATTACAGTTATATTTTTAGTAAATATTCTTGATACATGTGACTTTGTCACTAACATTTAAATAAATTCATGCCCTCATGTTATTTGTAATGTTTAGTGTTATAAATTCTTAGGCTTAGCTTAAGCATTGTGTAGATTATGTGATAACTCAGCCTTCCAGAAACAGCATTTTTTGCCTAAATAACAGAGGCATGTTAGATTGAAGTGGCTTCATTGGAATTTGTTGTTGTTGTTTTTGTATAGATAAATATTCTACTGATGTGGTCCTAATTGTAATCATGTAACAAAGTTGCAGTCTATATTACTATTATGTATTCAGCCAAGCAATCTTTATGTAGTCCAAAATATACAACATAGCATATATGAAATCATACTGCATTTAAGATAAATTTCTTTTTAACTTTTAGCTCTACATTGAACATAGTCAACAGAGATATAGTTATAGATACTACATAGCTATAAATGATTTAACATTTTAACATTTATGCTTAGGCCATGTATATTATCCATGGAGGGGAGGATGTTAAAGACGTTAGCCAACTTTAAATTGTTCAGGTTTTTATCTGATTAACTGATTTTCGGTCATGAAAATAAAATCAATTTTTGTTGTGTTTCTTTCAAGTATTATTCATCTATGCTATTTACGTGATATTTGAATGTGCACTTGTGAAGGGTTTTCACTATAATCACAACATACACACATGATTACTAGAGATTTAATAGTTGACAGCCTCGCATTAGTGTCACTAGCCAGCATATTATATTTATGAGTGTTAGTTTTATATTTATGAGTGTTAGTTTTATATTTAAGAGTGTTAGTTTTATATTTATGAGTATAGTTTTTAATATCATTACACTGTAGGTGTGATTTTCTAGTAGTTTTTATAGGGAATACAAACATGATAAAACTGGTGTTGGTGCAATAGCAGCAATAACGTGTATTTTGCCAGAGACTTGGATATAAATACTACTTTCATTGTTTGGTCAAGCATCCATCTGGTGTAAAAATTAAGCACAAATTTGTGTTCTGGTTAAGAAGATGACATGTGCTCTACTTTCAGAGGAAGATGAACTGTTTGTAACACTAAGGAGTAAATTTTATGATTGGATTCAAATCCAGTTATAGCAGGTATGCTGTCTTTAGTTTCAAATTGTTTTGTCATGTGTGTTCTAGTTATTTATTCCATTGCTCACATTGAGGCAGAAGCAGTGTACTGCTTGGAGATGATGCTGGTTCATGTAACTTAACAATATGCCAGATGTAATTTGAAGATTTCCAAGGAGGAGCATTTATGAGACATTGTAGACTTTTGTTAAATTCATCTTTTCTTGACTATACTGTTGACATTCATTGGTTGCATTCTCTTTTGGTACGAACTGAATTGTAGTATATATTGTTTGTTTATACAGGGGTTGGAATATTCCATTTTCACTTCTGCCATATCATCTAGTTCCAGAGGTAAGCTTCCAGCTTTTCCTTAAAATCAATTATTAGCTAGCTTTACGTAGAGATAAGTATTAGCTAGTATGCTAATACTATTATTAGCTAGCTTTCCCCAAAGAGAAGTATTACTGTTTGCTAATACTAGTAATAGCTAACTTTCCCTAGAGAAGTATTAGCTAGTATGTTGATACTAGTGTAAGCTAGCTTTCCCTAGATATTAGTACATGGAAAATCCCCAAGCTTTGTTTGATGTAAGACCTCAATTTCAAACTATTTTGTGTGTGTGGGGAGGGGAATGAAAAATGTGAGTACATGAAGTGAACATTTGTGCAGATTTCAACTGATTTTCAAGTGAGTGATTACTACATATTAAGTATATTGTGGCTTGATCAATTTGTTCTGTCTGAAATAACTGTATGCTTATTGGTAAATGACTATTGGTCTTCATCCAATTGCAAGTTATATCTGAATTCTGTGAATGCTCGACTATTGGGGTTCCTTCCTTTACCCAATGTCTGGAATAAATGAATGCTTAAGACCTTGGGGCTCCATCTTTTTGCCCTTTATTTGAAATGAGTGAATGCTTAAGATATTGTGTTCATGCTCACCAAGCTAAGTGATTTTGCTGCTGGGATAAGTGTTTATAATCATTAAATTTAAAGGCAATAGACTTCGCCCTTAAACAAAGGATTACACCATGTGATCTAAATTTCAGTGTAAAACAGTTTCACATCAGTTGCATGCAGTCTTAATATTGGTGTCTTCTTGTAAGACATGACTCTTCAATTTTAAGTTAAAACGTACTTTTACTATTAGTTACTATTAACATTTTTGGTGACCATTGCTAATTAGTTGAAATTTTAATGATTTTTCCTAAACATATACAAATGGATATCCTACCTATTCTGTATCCAAAGAACTAAACTTCACATTTACAAAGGTTCATACGTTTATGTGTGAGTGCAAGGCTACAATTCTCCAAAACCTACACAATTTACAAATATTTAATTTGTTTAATTTTGTTCCAAAAACGTGGTGGCAGCTGAAATTCATAACTCCTCCTCCATAACATATTTCCGATTGCACAATACTCCTAAACGATTGCATTTACAAGTTATCCTAAAATGCTATTGCTTGGCCAATGTTGCTGTGAACAGTTGCATGCATTAGCTAGCTTTCCCTAGGGAATAGTACATGAAAAATCATGCAATCCGTGCATGATATGATACAGGGAATGGCAACCATGAACAAGAATACAGCTACAAAGCTAAGAATCTATATCTGTTTGTTATGCCACCCAGGTAGACCTTCATTTAGGCCAATATTTACTAACGTTAAGATAAGATACCAAAGAATATTTCAATGAAGAATGTATGCACATAATAGTGTAGTCCATTTACAGATCTATGGTGTCTGCTGGCATAGTTTTGAGGTAAACCCCAGGAGAACAGTTTTTGACCCACCATAGTTGCCGGTTAAATTAATTAAACTACTTTTAAAATATGCTCCATTTCAGTGAGGGCTTCATTGCACCAAAAGTGACCATTTCAGTTCCATGTTTGAGGGAAATTTCGCACTGTAAACCTGTATACAATAATTTCATGGTAGTTTTGAAATGTTGGTTGCAACCGTCACTTTCACAAATTTTCCAGCAATCCAGTTTGTTATTATTTGTATTAATTATAATTCCTGCTGGACCATCTATGGGCACCCAATTCACTGCATATATTACTCCCTATAGTTCTCTTTGAGTGCAATTTGCACCTGCACCCTTGTTTTTTAAAAAACAACTTTAATTAAATACAGTAATGTTTACATCACTGTGTTTTCATTTTCTCTTGTTCTACAGCCTGAGGAGGACAACCAGTCTCTGAGTATGACTGATAAATACAAACTTGGGGTTCACATAGCACGGAAAGTCCAGAACTCACTAGGGTATCTGGCTGATCAACTGGAAAAGCTATACAAGTATGGTCACACTTTCCAATATTTCATTCCTTTGAGTTTAGTTGGTTTCAGAAGGGGATGTGATGAACATTCATTTGTATCAGTGTTTAGAGTCTGTTCCTGACCCAAATAAACTGTTGCACGAACAATATCATGACTATCAGTAGGGTGTTAATATGAATCGAGGCCATGGATACCAAATGATTGTTACTACAAATACATTGCAAATACAAATAATTCTTTAGAAGCAGCAGAATACAACCACAATTGAGTAGAGCCAGGAGGTACAAATAAAGACAAAAAAAGAGAAGTGTATCAATATCTCATTGCAGCTGGTGTTACTTCTTCAGAAGATAGAAAATCAACGAACAAAAGAACAAAGTCAATTTGTTTCTCTCCTAAACCCAAAATGAAGGCTTAGTATGAACCTTTGCTTGTGTGTGTGTGGCTTGTATGTATACTTGTTTTATATTTAGACCGAGAAGTTACAGTACCGTTCTATCACACTCGTCCTCATCACAGATCGTCGCACTCGTCCAAATCCTGTTTCACTAGTCCAAACTTCGTCCACACAATATCCCCCTCTTGTCTAACCACAATACAAACCAACTGTCCACAAAACACTATAGAATTAACAGACAGAAGTGCACACCTGCTTGGAATAAAAATCATGTATGGCTGAAGTACAATTATTTATCAAAAGAAGGAATACTAAAAAGTATGATTACTAGAGAGAGACGTTTGCAGTGTCATTTGATTACATGTTCTCCAAGAAAAATGTATTCACAGTAATATTCCAGACATTCCATCTCTTCATGGTTTGCGCCAATGAACAATGAAATAATTTGGTTGAGATGTAGCGCAGCGAGGGTATTTCTTGGAATAGACCCAAAATGTTTTGTTCTTAACATTGGATGGACTAGCTGTACAAAAATGCTCTTCACGCCTAGACGGAAATGCGAATGTTTAGGAAAGAATGGGAGAGAAGATGCAGATTTGAGTCATGTTCAGATCCAGAGTGATGGCATGGGGACCAATTCAGAAGTGTTGCCCTGGAGGAGGGGTTACCTCGACCTTTGTCAAGTCTTTGTATAATTACATGAATACAAAATGGTGCTATATTATGAAGTGAATTAATCATATATTTGTGGAAACGGAGTTTATGGTAGGAGGGGGCTGTACAGGTTGGGAAGTGGGATAGAGGTGACTTAATTTATCATGTTAATATTCTGATGACTAATTCAAAAAGGAATTATGGTTATTTAATTTTGAGGAGTATACAATGTTCCTATACTTAACCTTGTAACTATATAGATTGTGGATGTCTTCTTGGCTGTCAATGTATCGAGTGCGGTGGAGGTGATCTGGTATACATGACAGATATTGGAATGGGTAGCATAGACAGCTTAAAATGTAAAGCAATAGTTTTTAATGCATGGTAGTATGAAGAGGCTTTGGTCAGAAATCCCTAGATATATATTGAAAGGAGATTGGTGGAATAGGAGGTGGAGAGATGGTAAAGAAACCTTTCTCATATGAATATGCATTCAATTCATTCTTGGTGAAAATATTCAAAGTTGATTGGTCCGTTACCATGCATAAGCATGGATAATGCATGGTATACTCACTGGCATATGGACATAACTTTCTTTCACGAGTCAAGCTGTAACTAAATGATTACAGGCTAGGATCACAATAAACAGTGCTGCACTGCATTAATCCTTCAGTAACGAAGATGATCCAAATTGTGTCGTACACAGATATATGATAGCTGATAGCTGATTCATTTCCTTATTATAGCCCAGCAATTACCACAAATCGTAATTACATCACTCCATCTCCCTTGTGTGAAGATCAAGCACCTATTGTATCATAAACTGTCCATATTTAGTGCTTAAGAACAGTTTAAAAGTAGTCTAAATGCAAATGTTTTGTATCAAATGTTATTTCTTTTCCACAGTATGATGTACTGGGGTAATCCTGAAGCCACAGGAAAGCTGATGAAAGGCATCAGCTTTGCATTTATTGTGTCCTTAATCTTCTCAGAGAGTTGGCTCCTTTTCTTCCTTGGTAAGTCACCTAACCAACTGTATGTATTACAGTGAATGTTAGCATTAACTGATGCTTCACATGAGGGGAATTTTAATCAGGCTCAAAAGTTCACACCTTTCCTCTGTGAGTTGTATACTTTGCTCTGGAATTCAAGGTAGGTGGGGCAGAGATTGCACTGACTATTCACAAGGTCATCTACTGCCAGGCTGATGGCAATTCCTTCCAGATAAGTGAGATAAACAATTACTAGTTAGGGTAATAAACATAGCAGGTTGTCTTCCAGAATAAACTAGTCACCTTCAAATAAAATAGATAAAAATGCACTCAACTCTTTTGCTTTCAGTCCTCACTTCACTGTCTAAAAAATAATAATATTGATATTAATAATAATACTAATAAAATAATGTATTGTCAATACATCATGACTATCAGTAGGGTCTTAAATATGAACCGAAGCCATGTATTGTCAATACAAAGAAGGAACTGGCATTGCCAGTTCGACCAGGAGTTATACTTTTACATTGCTACAGTCACCATGGTTAGACCAGAGAGTTACCTGTTCACACCATATTGAGATGATAGTCACCCACATTCTTAGACTGTATTGTTTGCCAATTTCATGACTTCTACCAAAAGCTGACTGTTTTGCTGTGCATTGAATCATAGATCTATTTCAAGCACAGAAATCAAATTGGCTCTGAAATATATTGGGGAGCTTATTAAAAGTAGTGTTGACAAGCTCAGGCTTCAACTTGAAGCCTGGTTTTTTTCTTAAAGAAAGTGGGCAGTGGAGTTAGAACTTAGTTTCTTAGTATTTACATCTTAATATTTTATCCATTTTAGCAGTCGATATGATGTCCTTGTTTCAATAGTTACTTGCTACGAGATTTAACATCTCCGTGTCTATAGATAGTACAGTTCAATCCGAGTTCACACTCGTATGCATCCACAAATCGTAGTACATATCAACTTCAGCCTTCAGCCCCCCCCCCCAATCAAATGGTTTTCAAATTTAGTTATTTTCGAGCGTTTGACACGTCTTCTGTTTTCTTTTTGTTTTATATTTATTTCCGACAATTGCTTCTGTATTTTCATTCAATAACCCCAGTGCCTCCAGTTCCCCTCCCACAATGAAATGATTATTCAAATTCAGTTACCAGTAAGATTTTAGTTTCGTGACTTGTTTTATTTTGGAAATTTATCGTTCGAGAGATATCCATTTTTTCTTTCTCTTTTTGGTCGTTTCCGTGCCTTCCGTATTCCTTTCCGACAATTGGCTTCTGTGTTTCCGTACAATAACCCCAGTGACTTCTTCCCCCTCCCTCTCCGCCAATGAAATGATTATTCAAATTCTCGGTTAAGATGAGAGTTCCGCGTGTTGTTTTATTTTGGCATTTTACGTACCCTACCGGTACCATTCGAGCATCAACTGTTATTTGTTCTGTCGTTTACGCGTCTTCTGTTTTCTTTTTGTTTCAATATGTTTTATTTCCGACAATAAGCTTCTGTGCCTCCATTCAATAACCCCAGTGCCTTTGTCCCTTCCCCCAATTAAATGTTTATCCAAATTCAGTAATTTTTGCGTTTTTGATGTATTTGGGCATTTTACCGTACCATTCCAGCGACTTTCCGGCTCCAGTGACTCGGTGAGTTTAACACACTAAATTCACGGCATGATAATGGACCATTCCTAGCAAACAGGGTCATCACATGATTCAAGTGCCTGTACAGTTTACCTAACTTTCATATATTCTATACAGCCAATATTTGCAACTTTTGTAAGAATGCTTCAAGCATGAGATACTGTTTAACTCTTCATACCTGGGTTTTATCTAGAATAAGATTTTGTTTTGCTTTTCCCCTCCTTTTTGCTTTAGCTCTTGCTGTAGGGTGGAAACTGTTTGTTCTCAATGCTCTTTATGACAAATTTCCAAGATTCAAGGCCAAGTACGATACAGTTCATCTCTTTTTCCAGTCATTGCCAACACATGCTGATATTGCAGCGAAGAGACAAGAGCAAGAGACAAGCGAGGTAATTAGCATAAGGGGCGTCGGGAAAAATGGGCATGAAAAATATAGCAAAATCCCTATTTTTAGTCCATGATCTATTTGAAAGCATATCCATGCCTACAAAAGTTAGTGAAATTGCAATGTATATCTGCAATTAGATTTTGCTGGAATAAAGGATTTTACAAATGAGAAAATGCACTATTTTAAACTTTATTCAGACATTATAAGTTATAACTATAGACTTAACTTATATATAATGTAGTTTAAACATTGATGCAATCATTTTAATTTGTTATAATTATGGGGAGGAGGTGTAACTCGATCAGAAAATACGATGTTTTATATTTAATGTGAATGTTTTATGTTAATGTTTTATGTTATCTATGAAATGAACATAGAGCAGTATATGCCTTGTTGGGGGAAATATATTAAGCAATGAACTACCTGAATATATCAGGAATTCGTCCATTTTTTTGTAAGGCTGAATGGTCATATATTTGGAAGTATATGAGATACTAGTCTTCGATAAAATTTCAGTGAATGGATTTAGTTTAGTAGGTGGGATCTCTCAAGATCTTTCAAATAATTGAGAGAATCTTTTATACAATATATAATGCTGCTAAATCGATCCTCTCTTCCTTGTCATGATGATTATTATACTGCGGCATGTATTCAAAATATGATAAGAATTGTGCATTTTGTGATAAAAGCAAGGGATTTGGTATATGAGTAGAGTGATATATTACAAATATATTTTGATATTGGGCCACATCAATTTTTTCCCATGACGGCTTTGGGAGCCATTTTCCAGAATGGCCACCATAATTAGCTGTTTTTTCCTGTATACTCATCTAAAATATAATAAAGTATGAGACTAAAATGCTGTTTATCTGTCTGCGAACGCTAGCTTTTTTGCCTAGCTACTCCCCCCTGTGCGTATTGGTCAACGATTTCACAATTTCAATTTGTTGACAACCAAGAGCGCTAAAATTGCTGTAAGTAAATTGCTCCAAAATAGGCTTAGATTTTCTCAAATTGGTCAAGCTTCATATAAATATTGTTGGGACTATCCCTCCTGTTATTTATATCAAGCGGTACCTTCTTACAATTCGTGAGAAATTTTGGCCAATTTAGTAAACTTTGACCTAAACAATTGCCCAAAAAATGGAAGAAAAAAATAATTTGAATAGTTAAGCGTGGTCTATATGCATACAAAACCTGCTGAATTATAATAAACAATGGAGGAAAATGTTGATTTAATTAGCCAACAGAGTTGTGATTAATTATACCATGTTTTATATTGATCAATGAGTGGTACAGTAAGTCAGCAGCATAAAGAATCAATCTATACCAGTTACCAGTGTAACATCCCTGAGCAGGGATGGCTTCAAGCAACACACAGAGCTCGAATACCGAGCTTGATCACACTCGACAAGTCCTAGACAACTCTGCAAGAGAAACTGAGAGTTTTGAAAATACATCATGGGCTGCATGCCATGCAAGTCAACAACCACCCAAGGACCATATCATGTCCTAGTGCCCTACTTCCACTGTTTCTTGAAAGTGCTCACACAGTGGCAATGATCAAACAATCCATGGATATGATCAGGAATGCAGTGAAACATCTGAATCCAGGACAGGCACCAGTAATCGCTTTTGATCAGCCACTGTTTGCCATTGCAAAACAAATCCAGTGGAAATGGCCAGAGAATTATGGAGAAGATAAGTTTGTCATAAAGTTTGTTGGTCTACATATTGAGATGACTGCTCTCAAGACTCTTGGCAACTGTTTACAAGGTAGTGCTGGTACAAGCTGATATTACAACCCCAGGGACAGCTGACTCTTTCTTGCGTGAAGCTACACCTTTCTCGTACACGAAGAGCCCATCAAATAACAGTGTCCGCATTGTACATACTCCAACACCGTGCTTATGACCGCTATTGTCCGACATGTGCAGGAGATGACCATACCAATCTGGAGTTCGACGATTGGTGCAAACAATGAGAAAAATCCTGTCGTCATTTTCAGTACTGGGCACTGCAACTGTCGTGAAGCTAGTACTATGCGTACTGATCTATATACGTTCCCTGTGGCTGGAATCCATTCAAATGTACCTCGACGCCATGACAGAGCTTGCAAGGTTGGTTCCATGCCCTATATAGATCATGCAAACTATGTTAGATGGATCCCTGTTCATCTAAGAGATATGGGTGAACTCCCAACAAAACACCCTGAAGTAAACAGGAAATTTACTGCTGGAAACTTCACTGTGCAAAAGACCGTATCTTCTCTACTATAATCCCCATTGATCAGGCGCACGAATAAAACAATGCCTGTATCAAAGAAGATGGAGGAGCTGTTGGCCGGGCTCACCAATAACCCAAGGGCGCTTCTCCGTTGGATGGTAGCAGGACCAGAGGTTGCGAGAGTTATACAAGAGTTCCACGATGAACAGTATTACAGAAACAGAAAGGTCGATACGCTTCATCACGACCAAAATTTTCAGGCTTCATTTGCTAAAGATGTCCGCTCCCTTGTTTACGTGATCAATGACCTTGACAACCCTTTTGAGGAATTAAGCACCGACCTCCATACCAAGGAGATTGCAGACCATGTTGCAGTGCAGAATATGCCTGCCAGCAAATTGGTCAAGATCAATTCAAATGTTTCAGCAAAGAACGTCTCCTGTGACAAACTGTAGTTTTTGACCGATCAGTCATCGTCCAGATGGTTCGGCCTGCTGCTGCTAAGAACTTTGCTGAATATGCATATCAGACCTTTATTCCGTATATTTTCTCCCAGTTTCATAAGGCATC
Source organism: Orphnurgus asper (assembly GCA_027574785.1). NCBI lineage: Eukaryota > Metazoa > Echinodermata > Holothuroidea > Elasipodida > Deimatidae > Orphnurgus > Orphnurgus asper. The sequence continues at coordinate 968 of JAODAG010246177.1, read as the reverse complement.
ACGTGTAGATTTGTTTTGAGATAGATATGTATATAGATAATTCCCTGAAAGGTACAGCTAGAGTAGTTGCTGAGACTGCCATCATACCAAGAAATTGGCAAGATTTCCTCTGCATAAATAGCAACAAGACAGAGCTCTTCAGATTCCTGTATCATGCTCTTCTCAATTCGTTTGACCAAGAGGACAAACAACTTGTCATCACTGATGGGGAATCTGTACTGAGCAAACCCCCACTGCAGGATACTATCTCGCTTTCCCTGTGCAGTCATGAGGAGGCGGATAGCCGCATGTTGTTGCATGTAGCACATGCAGCTTCTTATCATGACTATAATAAAATACTCATTCGGACTGTAAACACTGATGTTGTGATCTTAGCTGTATCTGTGGTACAAATGCTTGGTCCAGCAGCTGAACAGGGAAGAGCTTCCGTTACTTGGCATAGCACAAAGCCTTGGACCCAATAAAGCACGAGTACTCCCAATGTTCCATGCGCTAAGCGGCTGTGATACTGTCTCTTGCCTTGTTGGACATGGTAAGAAGACTTCATGGAGAACCTGGAATACCCAGCTACAACTTTCTGATGTACCCCTGAAATTAGTTTGTTCACCTAGTGTCATACCAGAAGGTGTTTTGACTACTATCGAAAGATTCGTCATCCTGCTCTACGACAGGACCAATTCATGTACAGACATTAACAAAGCTCGACAAAAAATCTTCTCCAGGAAACCTAATGTAAACCAGATTCTGCCAACAAGGGCAGCTCTGGAACAGCATATAAAGCGAGCAACCTACCAGGGCAGCCATGTATGGGGCCAGGCACTGCTACCAAATCCAACATTGCAGGCTTCTCCGACCAGCTGCATGGGGCTGGAGGAAGGCAGATGATGGTCGGTATGAGCCACATTGGACAATACTACCAGAGGCATCCAAAGTCTGCTATGAACTAGTAAGATGTGACTGCAACTTGC
>JAODAG010245955.1:0-13215 GCA_027574785.1 Orphnurgus asper | reverse complement strand
GTGCATCACTTTCCCACCCACCATCCATCCGGGCGGGGGGGGGGGAGGACATGCATGACCAAAATAATCCGTTTGGGTCGGGCATCTCGAGTTGCAGTGTATAAACCACCTCGTAGAGATCCATGAACAAATTCTTCGGGATCTGAGAAGACCTATAGGCCTATGCAAATGTACAAACTGTTCCATCGCGGTGAATGTTTCTCAGTTTGTCTTGAACTCTGTAGAGTTTTCTCTCGTCGGTTGTTTAAGCATATTGTATACAAGCAGTATCATCCGTTCTCATTGTACGTTTTATTAAAAAACATGGGTATTTTGAAAATAAAAATGATCCTCGCTTAACATTCATGAAGTGAGAATTGCTCGATAGTAAGTTGCTAATAAAGGCTCGTAAACACGATAAACCCAACAATGATGAGGTCTGCTTGGTATATACGCTGGCCATAGTGTGCATACGATCCCTGCTGTATTCGGCATTCATACCATGAACGTTTAATAGACCATTAACATTCACGTTATCTATCACTTTGCTACCGTATGCCCGGTAATCTTCAGACTTGTTATGAAATGTGATTATTAATGACATATGTACCACAAGACGGTTTGCATGGTTAACATTGCAATTACCGTATCTTCATAAGAGTTATTGCGATATTATTAGTTGATCGATGTCGATGTTATACGTAAAAGAATTTCCATGAATGAACGATCGTAATTGTCTTTGCCGCATAATTAAACTGAATGTTAATCTTTTATATTACTTGTCATTAATACAGGCGTAAAGTAAAAGTACTAAAACAATGGTTCCTGACCAGAATTATTTCGAAGTTTTGTCCAAACTATTAAGTTATTGTTTTCCATTTTAACTTCTTCTTCTGTAAGGACCCCATCCAATTTGCAACGAGCGCATTGAAGTCGCTGACACGCCGGTCATTTTGAGATCACCAAATTACCCTCAGGAGTATTTCGACAACTTGCACTGCGAGTGGGTCGTAACAGCCCCGGAGGGTCACTCGATCATCGGCAAGGTCCGTAGTTTCTCGACTGAGGCCGACTATGACAATGTCGTCATCGGAAGGGGGACGGATCCAAATGACCGAAGCACAGCGTTTGTAAGCCAGTCTGGAGAGGTGTTGCCCGGGTCGCAACTCTTCAGCACAGATGCCCTGTGGTTGGTGTTTGCGTCCGATGCTGCCGTCCAGGACTCTGGTTTTGAGTATGAGCTGTTAGCCGTGCAAAGACAAGAAGGTAATTAGGAGGCATTTCGCAGGCTGCATTTAATCTGTTGCTTGGTGGTGATCGTGAAGGAAGAATGATTTTTGTATAACTTTGGTGTAATCTATTCTGTCATTCTGTAGTCACGGTACAGTGCATAGCTAGCCTTCTTACTCGCGTATGTCTTAGACATATGATCATTTTAGACATATGATCATTTTTCCAGAGCTAAGTTACTTTATTTAATGTAGGCTATTTTTCGTAGCTGCTAACAGTTCTCCCACAATGTAGGCTAATACTCTGATATTCATGGTAGTCCTGCAGCATAATAACGTTCATTGAAGAAGTTTAACGGTCATCCGATACGACTAGATTTTCTGTCGGTCAACCAATTCCTGGAAAAAGTTCTGTGCTAGGTTGTCCTTCGGACAACCAGCTGTTTTCTTTATATTTCAATATCCCTTATGGCTGACTTGTAGTGTAATGAGTTTACCATATGTTACCATACAAAGATAAGAAAAAAGTTATTTATTATCCGAGAGGAGATTATTCTCAGTAATATTCCATCTTTTCATAAAAAGAAACTTTGGCCAAGACATGCCAACTGGCAATCTTTCTAAATCTAAATCAAGGACATTGAGGCCTCCCAGGGTATTTCTCGGAATTTACCCCAAAAGTTCCTGGTAGGATGGGAAGTAAATTGGGTGGGGGGAATAGTAAATTGTGGTTCCTTTGACCAACCTAGATCCGTTTCCGCTATCATGCTCTAACGGCGCAGCTTCGTCAGTAATAAGCCGTGAATCTTTATATGCGGCTGTAGTGCGTACTGCATATGCCTACCTGTGAGCAACACGTACACAAACATCTGATAAAATAACATGCACCATGTCTGATGATACTTGTTTTTGTTATGTGTTATCTCTGGAAGGTCAACCAGAATTTGGGCAGCACCACCAAATCTCTCCAGGTGGTTGTCATGCAGACAACCTTTCTGTTTGCTTAAATTTCATCACTGACGTTAGGCATTGAACAATTGGGTCGAGCCTCTGTCATAGATTCGTCGGTGAAATGGTAACTAATCTTTTAGATGGTATTGGCATTGGGACTTTCTCTGATAGAATGACCTCTCTGGATTTTTCTTAATATGCCATTTGATACCTCCTAAAAATACAGCTGGTGATATGTTGTCACCTCAGAGCAACCATACTATAGTATAGTGGTAAGAAAAAAACATATTGGGGTAAAAATGGTTCAATGAACCTGGAAATCAAAGCACCGAATAGAAATAATAATTTACTATGATGTTATGTTATGTATTGAAAGAGTATTGGTGTTGTTCTCAGTAGAGACGTATGTAGGCCTGTGTATGTTTGCCTACACCATTTCGGGTTCCGATAGCTGCACTTCTCTGTCATTGTCTCATTGTCATTTATTGCAGCATCGACTATCCCTTGAAAATATTGCAACCGAAAATGCATTAATCGTCTGTAAATATGATAATTCTATGTATCTTAGATTGCATGATCTGCATATCCATATAAATCTGGCCATAAAGCTTGGCTAAGGTCGATCATTAAGATATGAGGGATATGACAACCATGCACACCACAACTATCCTAGTTTTTCTTTTTCCAGATTTGGCTTACTCCGAAGGTCATCTCATTCTTAAATTCTTGCTGTGGTTTAACTCTACAGTTGGAAGGTAGCTTTCATACTGTTTTGAAGTGATATTTTTCTTCTTCTTATCTTATCGTAGAATGCATGGAAGGATTTTATCTCTGTTCGGAGGAGCGATTCTGCATACCAGACTTGTGGGTTTGCGACGGTGTAAGCGATTGCGGGAATGCAGACGATGAACAGCTTTGTGAAGGCGAGTGCTACGACTTAAAATATCTTAATATCTTAAATTAAAACAAATTAAGAAAATGTAGAGATAATGCCAATCCTGCCTCCCCGGCACCCATCGATTCCATAATTATCAGCTCAGCACGACCCAAGGTCGAGATGTTTATCGTCTCGCACAATAATAACTGTAGCGACACATGCTCTCTCTCCCAGTGCTGCTACACATCCAAGATAAAACATACAATGTTTACATCCCTATTGGGTCAACGGTGATAAAACGTTGAGATGGAAACTTCACTGGGAGATGCCTTTGAAAGGAGGATCGGAACCCCCCCCCCTTCATCCCTGACGGCTCTTTGATGGGGATGGGAGGGAGAGCTGTGAGTGACGGACGACCTTGGAGGAGGGATCCTCTCGGCGATGACTTTACCTCGGTCAATCTCGGCCAGCAACGAGATTTGTTTTCTTTAAAGCAATCCAAACACAATTAATTTATTAAGTAAATATAACGAAATAACAACTAGTGAGTCAGTCATCAGGGAATTCATCAGGGAATCGGCTGACTGACGATGACCAGTCTTCTCAGTACTCCATGAATGGTTTGATAAATATTTAGGGAATGTATACAATGAAACTAATTGACCCTGCTCATCTTGTTTTTGGCATTCATCGTTAAGCGCAAGTTATCTGAAGTAGTAACCCGATCTGCACCGTTCATTATTATGCATTATTTTTCGATTATATTGAGCTGTTGAGCAAAGTGTTGGTGGACTTAGCGATCCTCAAAATCCATTGAAATCATTTGGGAGGGGCTGTTGTGGGAAATGCTCCAGGAAAAACTGAGTAAAAAAGCTATTAACAGTTAATTGAGCTGTAATGTCTGCTATTAATATGTCGAGATTTGCAATGGCAGACACTGGCTGCCAAGGCTGACATTTTTATTTATTTTTTTTCTCCCAGCTCACATTCTCTTGTCAATTACTTCAGCGGGTAATGACCTGCAAGAAATTGCAATAATGTGTGGGTAGAAAGACAGCTTTGCTCTTCCAAGAATAAACAAACCTTAACGGTAGCTAATTATATACCGACTCACAAAATTAAATCATAAAACATATTTTGTTCGACCGACAGTCGTATGCGAGTCTCCTCTGAACGGCTCCTCCGTCTGTCAACGGCTGCCGTACACCGAAGTTGCCTTCGCACTCGGTCCGGTCGGCAACGCCGAAAGTGCGGACGACATCATATCGTTGGCCTCACCACTCCTCGCTGGATGTTCGGAGTCTTCCATCCTCTTTCTGTGCGCCGTGCTCTATCCCGAGTGCCCCCAGAATGGCGGAGAGTACTTCCCGTGTAGAGAGGAGTGCGAGTATGTGACGAATGATTGTGCTAACGTTCTGCTGATCACCATGGTTAACTGCTCTGAATTTGCGTCCGGTGTACCACAAGGGAACGGAATATGCCTACCTGGTGAGTTTATCCCCTATTTTTTCTCCCTCTTGCGTAGCTGGCCTGGGAAGCAATGGAACACAAGAGTAGATCTTCATGCAGATATAATGTCTGCTGTTTACCTATTATGCCATGAGAACTATTTTGAAACTGTAAAATAATATGATTATATTTGAAAGCAACCAAGCAGAAAGTCACTTCATATGGTGTTCCGATGTTCCAAAACGATTTAACCCAAAGACTTGTCTTTCTCAATGGAAAATGCATATAGTGTACATCTTGTCTTGTTCCCATTTGTCTGAGTAGATGTTGCTGCCACATCAACACCCTTTGAAACCTCATCACTAACCACAGAGGGCGTGACTACCAGAGACTCCCCCAGATATCATGATATTAGCCAATTTTGTATCTCACTTAAAAATGTTCCAGTGGTTCTGGCTGACAGACGTTGATGATTAGATAATGCTGTATAGCCGTACTGAATGTTAATTTAATCAGATTTTATTAGTTTTTAAGTTTAAAGGAAAACGTAATCTGTAACTGTTGTCTCCTATCTTCAAATTGTGGCCAGTAATGAAAAAGAGACATCACTGGAAGTATCATTTCCCATCTTCTGAATTTCGGAACAGAAACTATTCATAACATGATTTCATAAATATCGGCCGTTGAGCGACGTTCTGGCACCACACTTCCAAATCTGCGATGTTGTTGATTATTCAACAAAGTTCAGCGAGAGTTTTCATGGGGTCTTCGAGACTTCGTGTTTTCGAGTTTCTTTGAGAAAATATCGGCCACAGAGTGCCAACTCTTATCCACTGAATTGTTAATGCATTCTGATGGCACATTTTTGTCCAAAATTGGTACCCTTTGGTCACTGCATTGTTGCTGTAGTAACACGTTGCCATGTATGTGTGAAAAGTTGGAGATTGTATTGCTTACCAGTGATATTTGGTCAAAACAATCAATTATCAATTAAGGCCATATGTATTGATCAACATTGGTTATTAAACCATTTGTTTCCCTTGATTTTGAAATAATTTTGGACAAGTAGGAGCAGCAGGGACTGGCAGCCACGTATCACTTTGGAAAGATTATGCAAAATGTTGCTATTGTACCTGCAAGATCTTTTACATTTTGAAAGATTGGCTCTTGTTTTCTTCCCGGTTTGTCTGGGTATATGTTGCTGCCACACCTGTGGGGTTTTCCGTACGACAAAATCGACCGTGGAGTTCCCAACTCTCGTCAACTGAATTAATTACCAAATCTTTCAATGTGCACGTTTCTGATGGCACGTTTGGTCCAAAATTGGTACTGAATTCATAACAATGGATCCACGTGTTATATAACACATACCTGAGTGGAATGTTGGCTGGTCAATAATGTTTGAAAACCAGTGATATTTGGTCAATTTCAGCCCATACATATTGTTTAACTTTCGTTTTGAATCCATTTCTTTCTGTATATGATTTTGAAATCTTTTAAAAGTGTTCACAGAAGGGACTGGTAGCGTCAATTTTTCACTTGCACATTCTATGCACTATTTTGAATATTGTAATAAAAATCTATGTATTGACAAATTACATACTCGATGTTTTATCCCGATTCTTGTTCCCCATTGTCTGAGTAGATGTCGCGGCCACACCTACACCTTTTGAAACCTCACCACCAACTACAGAGGGTGTGACTACACGAGTGACTACAGAGGGTGTCACTACACGAGTGACTACAGAGGGTGTGACTACAGAGGGTGTCACAACACCGGTGACCACAGAGACAGGTACTGAATCGTGTATGAAGTACAGAAGATTGTCATTTCGTTCAAATGCATTCATCAAACAATTTGACCAACAATGCCTCATTTTGAGGACATAAGATCATGAACTTGATAGCATCTTTATATGATCCACTATGATTGAATCTACTATGATTGAATGGATGGGCCCTGGCAGTCTGTCAGTGTTGAACCTGTGTATTAACATGTTTATGTAAATCAAAATTAAACTTATGGTGTTAATCTTTATTATTTTCCATTTTATCCATAGTTTTTATATCTACAGCCTGCAAGTTTACTTGATATTTTCAATTCTCTTATACTAACTTCATCCACAGCTCCAGAGTCCGTGGCTGTGATTGGAGTTTGCGAAGATGTCTTGGACTACGAGTTAGCCCAACCCCAGCCCCTATTCGAATTATCACTAGCGGACATCCTTCCAGTAGAAGTCGCATCAGTATTGGACCAAAGCGGATTTTGTCTCGAATACCAGCAGGCTACCTGCCTCGTATTGTTCCCGCCTCTCCCTCCTGCAGAGCAAGGACTGTGTCAAGAAACGTGCAATGAAATTGTTGAAGGATGCACCATCCTCTCAGTTTTCTTACGAGACATATCCTCAGAGTCTTGTCAATACTTTCCTCTTCGTTCTGACGTCCCAGAAGGGTATTGCATCGGTGGTAGGTTAAAGTTGTGGCTAAGTTCATCTGTTCATCAGGTTTACATTCTTCCATCTTGTAAAGCATAAAACAATGAAATTATGTTCCACTGTACAAGCAATACACACCATATTTGTTGATTTCCATGGTGAAAATTATTTCATATGAAGACACAACTATTTGGTAAAATATATAAAATAATTGAGGTGCCTCTCAAATTTGTGTTGTTGGTTTCACATTGTAAATCAAGAAATCTAAAGTGAATATTTCCTAAGTGAGTGTAGATTGTGCAAACTACAATATAGAATTCTTCCCTGTGAAATGTTGTCTTTGTTCATGTGAAAGTTGTGGTTATGCAGGATCACTGTGACTCATTTTCTGTGCTTACTTTGCTTAGAGTGGGGTTTGCTTTGTCATATAACACATTGCAGAGAAACGGGTATTTCCAGAAAACTCCAGAATTACAGTATAGATATAACAATGATAACTTGCCAAATTATATGCAAATTTTCCCACATGTCATGAAATTAGCAATTTTGTAGCTCAACATAGAACAGCGAGAGTTTACATGGGTGTCGTGGGGTTTTCCGTGCGACAAAATCGACCGTGGAGTGCCTGCCCAACTCTCGTCAACTGAATTAATTGCCAAATCTTTCAATGTGGACGTTTCTGATTGCACGTTTTGGTCCAAAATTGATACTGAATTCATAACAATGGATCCACTTGTTATGTAACACATACCTGAGTGGAGAGCTGGTTGGTGGAGTCAATTATGTTTGAAAACCAGTGATATTTGGTCAATTTCAGCCCATACATTTTTTTAAACTTTTTTTTTGAATCCATTTCTCTCTGTATGTGATTTTGAATTATTTTTGAAAAGTGTCCACAGAAGGGACTGGTAGCGTCAATTTATCACTTGCAAATTCTATGCACTAATTTGAATATTGTGATAAAAATCTATGTATTGACAAATTACAAACTCAAATGTTTTATCCCTATTCTTGTTCCCCATTGTCTGAGTAGATGTCGTGGCCACACCTACACCTTTTGAAACCTCTCCACCAACTACAGAGGGCGTGACTACAAGAGTGACGACAGAGGGTGTCACAACACCGATGACCACAGAGGCACCTGTGACAGGTACTGAATCGTGTACAGAAGATTGTCAGTTCATTCAAATGCATTCATCAGACATTTTTGACCAACAATGCCTCATTTTGAGGACATAAGATCATAAACTTGATAGCATCTTTATAGGATCCACTATGATTGAATCTACTATGATTGAATGGATGGGCCCTGGGAGTCTGTCAGTGTTGAACCTGTGTTTTACGAGATCACATTTAAAATTTTACAAGATGGAAGAATGTAAACCTGATGTACAGATGAACTAAGCCACAACTTTAACCTACCACCGATGCATTGCCCTTCTGGAACCATTTACATGTTTATGTAAATCAAAATTATACTTATGGTGTTAATCTTTGTTATTTTCCATTTTATCCAAAGAGTTTATTTCTACAGCCTGCAAGTTTACTTGATATTTTCAATTCTCTTATACTAACTTCATCTACAGCTCCAGAGTCTGTGGCTGTGATTGGAGTTTGCGAAGATCTATTGGACTACGAGTTAGCGCAACCCCAGCCCCTATTCGAATTATCACTAGTGGACCTCCTTCCAGTAGAAGTCGCCTTAGCATTGGACCAAAGCGGATTTTGTCTCGAATACCAGCAGGCTACCTGCCTCATATTGTTCCCGCCTCTCCCTCCTGCAGAGCAAGGACTGTGTCAAGAAACGTGCGATGAAATTGTTGAAGGATGCACAGTCCTCTCGGTATTCTTACGAGACCTATCCTCAGAGTCTTGTCAATATTTTCCTCTTCGCTCTGACGTCCCAGAAGGGTATTGCATCGGTGGTAGGTTAAAGTTGTGGCTTAGTTCATCTGTACATCAGGTTTACATTCTTCCATCTTGTAAACATTTTAAATGTAATCTCGTAAAACAAATGTAAATTTGTTTCACTTTACAAGCAATACACACCAAATTTGATTTCCATGGTGATAATTATTTTATATAAAATATAAAATAATTGAGGTACCTCACAAATTTGTGTTTTTGGTTTCCAAAAGTGTAAATCAGCAAATCAAAAGTGAATATATTTCCTAAGTAGTGTAGATTGTGCAAAACGTACAAAACACAATTCTTCCCTGTGAAATTTTGTCTTCCTCATGTGAAAGTTGTGGTTATGCAATGGATCATAGTGACTCATTTTCTGTGCTTCCTTTGCTTAGAGTGGGGGTTGCTTTGTCATATATAACACATTGCAGGGAAACGGGTGTTTCCAGAAATCTCCAGATTTACAATATCGATATAACAATCAACGATAACTTGCCAATTTAAATGCAATTTTCCCACATGTCATGAAATTAGCAATTTTGTAGCTCACTGAAAAATGTACATGTGCCTTTTTGTCTGGTAGATGTTTAAGATTTTCTGGAATTGTACTGCTTAGGGTGGGATTTCTATGCCAGGTCATAAAGCATAGAGAAACAATTTTCTCAAGAAATTAATCTTTAGAACCAGTTCTTCATATACATTCAACCACAAATTGTCACATTAAATTTACATTTGGCCCAGAATTTCTGATATCATCATTTTTGGAGGCAAGTCCTTTTTTATGAGCAGACCAATTTAAATGCAAATTGCGATTGTTTGGTTTACGTTAACAGAAAGTCGTCACTTGGAACTATATCACTTCCAATCGTCTGAAATTTGGGAACAGAAACAATTGGACTTTGCTGGTTTCAGAACTTTCGGGCCGCGCGTTAAACATTCTTGTAGTAAATCCCAAACTATGTGATTGATTACCCAACATAGAACAGCGAGTGTTTACATGGGTGTCGTGGGGTTTTCCGTGCGACAAAATCGACCGTGGAGTGCCTGCCCAACTCTCGTCAACTGAATTAATTGCCAAATCTTTCAATGTGCACGTTTCTGATGGCACGTTTTGGTCCAAAATTGGTACTGAATTCATAACAATGGATCCACTTGTTATGTAACACATACCTGAGTGGAAAGCTGGTTGGTGGAGTCAATCATGTTTGAAAACCAGTGATATTTGGTCAATACATATTGTTAAACTTATCACTTGCAAATTCTATGCACTAATTTGAATATTGTAATAAAAATCTATGTATTGACAAATTACATACTCAAATGTTTTATCCCTATTCTTGTTCCCCATTGTCTGAGTAGACGTCGCGGCCACACCTACACCTTTTGAAACCTCACCACCAACTACAGAGGGTGTGACTACAAGAGTGACTACAGAGGGTGTCACTACAAGAGTGACTACAGAGGGTGTGACTACAAGAGTGACTACAGAAGGTGTCACAACATCAGTGTCTACAGAGACACCTGTGACAGGTACTGAATCATGTCTCAAGTACAGTAGAGGATTGTTTCATTGAAATTGTCCAACATTCAGCACTTATGACGTCATAATGTCAAAAACTATATATAGCATCTTTATTGCTTTAATAACACTCCAGTTCAAGTTCCATAGGAACAAATTAGAATGGTCTCCAACTTCCAACAAGGCTACCTACCTTACATTGTTTCATTATCCACATTGTTTGTTGATAATATAACAATAACCATAACTTATTAATGTTTATACATTCACCACTACTTTTGATTGATTGCCCCATTTCCAATGCCGTACACGGTTCCCTGCTTTAGGGACACGCTACGCCGCTGGGGGCCACCCTCCCATCTACAACTGATGATAAATATTGTGCTCTTTAATTAGCCAGTCCATTAAGAGCCACGTTTGTGAGATCTCTCTCTCTCAAATAGTTCTTTGACTCCGACGATCAATCTACATCTTTCTTGCTTTTCGCATTGATTTGTCGCCTCACAGATACCACCACTCCAACGCTGCAGCAGACGACTTCCCCAAAGGGCACGCCTCCGCCAACCCCTCCGTCATCCACCGCTAGCCTTACACCTGGCTCTATTCCGGTCGTCGGTGCCTGCACAGAGTACCTCGCCTACCAGAATGCCCTGCCAGAACCAATCTTCGACTTGACCATCATGGTCGGCGTGGAAACGCTGACATCCTCCATCATTGAGAGCAATCAGTGCCCTGGCATCTTAACGGCGGCGTGTTCCCTCTATTTCCCGCCCCTGCCGTCTTCTGGTTACACCCTCTGCCGAGAGGTTTGCGATAGGTTGTTCTCGGAATGTCCGATAGGGTTGGTCTTTTTCGATGATGTGGTACAAGAGGATTGCATGGGATTCCCTCTGAGGGCTGATGTAGGTGATGGTGCTTGCATCGGAGGTGAGTTTTCTTTTTAATTGTTACCAAACTATTTCCCAGGTATCCAAGAATCTCAAGCGACAAAACTGCTCGAAGGTTACAGGTTATATCATACCAACGCTACGAATCGTGCAGTTTGCCAATTATGCTCCTCCTGTGATCCTGTTGGTGCAGGTTTATAAAGTCCAAGTCGTGTAACTCACTTCCTGCTATATTTTCTGACGGAGGAAGTCCCACCCCACCAATGCCTATTGGTGATGGTGGACATGCACACAGTGATGAAGTTTAAGCAAATAGCAATAAGCAAAAGGTTGTCCACAGGACTGGAGAGATTTGGTTGTCCTGCCCAGAATCTGGTTGTCCTTCCAGAGATGCATAATAAAATGAACACTAACACATAGCAAAACAAAGTATCATTAGACATTGTGTATGTTATTTGGTCAAATGTTTGTGTACATGTTGCTAACAGGTGCAATACACACTACGTATAAAATATTCACGGCTTACTACTGGTGAAGCTCCGTCGTGCAGAGCTCCTGCAGAAACGGATCTAAGTTGGTCAAAAGAACCACAATTTACTGTCGCTTTACTCATTAATTATCGAACCACCTCAAAGGAGGTTTTGTATTGAACGCAAAAACGGACATTAATTTGTCTAAAACTCATATGGCAATAGGTCATTTCAGTGACAAAAACATTGCCACATAAAGATGTCATTATTTGACCACTTCATCAATGCCACATAATGACGTAAACGCTAAATATGTCGTTATTTGACAACTTCATCAGTGTCACATTAAAGTCCGAAACGGCATGCGGAAACGGCCCGGCCTATAGTATTCGCCGTTTCGGACAATAATCATATGTCACTATTCGTCAACATAACGAATAATGAAAAATTAAATCATTATGTGGCAACTGTAATATAGCCACATAACTATTTTCTATAAGTCGTTATTCGTCAATGCGACCTTTATATTGCCACATGAGTTTTAGACAAATTAATGCCGTTTTGGCGTTCTATAGTTTTGTTTCTTAAAAATAAGAGCATGCTTTAAGCTCAGGACACTCGGGTTTACTCCTTTAAAAAACTCCTTTATAATAGTGAACTTAGTGAAAGAAAGGTTGCCAGCTGGCATGTCTCGAGACTACAGGAATATGCGGGTGGAAAGACAGATTTGTCCTTCTCAATTAAGAATAGAACCAATGACATGTAAGCCTCCGCAATTGGTCATAATGACTAGCCAGGGAGTCGTTACTCCCTGGACTAAGCCACGCATGGCCTGCGTTATCAATTCCTACATTGCTCTGGAACAGTTCATTTTCATCAAAATGACAATCTGCGCTGTCATTTTATCCAAAAACCTAAGAGGCGCTATATTGCAATTTTCAGTGGCACAACCAGGTGAGGACCTGGAGCTTATGGAGTGAGATTTCCTTGAACACCTGTTTGAGCAGGCAAAGGAAGTCTCGCCACTGCTGCTGTGCTGCCCAAGGTTGCACGGTTTTACGTATAGGGCAAAGCTAGTTATATCGTCCTAAGAATTTGTTACCCGGAGGCATACGAAACATTGCAATTTATATTTAGCCTATTAGGCCTATCTCTGGACTTGGGTTATCGCCTCAAAAACGGCACGTTAAGGCGTTCGTGGATGGATTTAGAAAATAGTACCAGATTCATCATGTTTTGCATTAACTTTTGGGAGAAAACGATTTACTAGCAGCATTTCTTGTTTCTAGTTTTTGCCTTGAATGTTAGACAGTTAAGGAATGGGTAATTACGACGACAGCAGAAATCGGGCGATTCGTTTTACGGGTGGCAACCACTGCCTGCGTGGGGGACATGTCGATTAACCATATGTGCGAGATTTTCTGTGCCGTATCGATTTTGTGCTGTGTAAATATTCACGAGGCGCAGGGGCCCAAGATCGTGCAAGTCGGTTTCATGTGGTACTTGGGACAATG